>JAKSZT010013614.1:669308-734373 GCA_026826555.1 Tolypeutes matacus | reverse complement strand
TCCTACTGAGGTGTGCGTAAGAGTTACCTCTGGGATGACCTCCCGACTCTCTTTGAAGTCTCTTAGCCACTTGAACTCATTTGTCTTTACCATTTCTCCCTTTTATTCAAGGTCTTTTTCCAGTTGTGTTGCCAGTTGGCACTTGGGAAATGTTTTCAATTAGCAATTTTTATGGTTCCTCATTCTCAAAACTATTGGCATTTGGGGCCAGATCATTCTTTTGCTTTCTTTCAGAGCAAATGTTTAGCAGCAGTCCTGGTATCAGACCTCCAGATGCTGAAAGCACCTGATGATCCCCATAAACTGTAGTAATGAAAAATGTTTCCACACATTGTGAAAAGTTCTCTGGGGGCAAAATTACCACTGGCTGAGAAGCACTGCTTTATGTAATTTGAAGTATGGCAGAAGCAATGATAAAAATCACAAAATAAAGAGGCCAATCCCAGGTACCTGATATCTGGTATATGTGTATGCTGTGTAAATTATAAAGCAAAGATGATGAAAGGATGCAAGGCCAGGGGATCTGTTTCCAAAACTGTAGAGAAATAAAATCAACTCAGCTCAGCTTCTAAGCGACTGCTGGTGAGCACTCAGATGACCAAAATTTTGATCATATGTTAACCTTAAGGGAAGAATTAATCAAAATGTGGGAGGGTCCACCTCTTAGTGTATGTGTGATATTATCTAAGTTATTTAACCTCTTTGCTCCAGAGTTTAGGCACTTTTAATTGTTGGGTGTTATTATGATTACTATTACTTCAATTGAAAAATTAAAATAAAATTATGAATTGCTATTATAGTTATGGACTAGTTAAGAGTACTGTTTAATATTATTTTGATTTTTTTCATGTTTCCTACCAGCAACCTGTAAAGAAGGTTCATCCCTGCAGCTTGAGCATGTGTGAAAGTGCTTGCTTAATCCCTGGTCCCACAGATTTAGGCTCCCTCCATACCTGGAGCATGAAAGAATAAACTGTAAGGGGTGGGGTTTTGCCTATGAACTTGTGCAGTGTAGCTCACAATATAAATACTGCCCTTCTCTTGGGCTCCCTGGAAGGTTTAGGTTATCACTTGGTTATGAGAAAATGGGTCTTAGCATCAACTACTTACAAGTCCTTTGTGGGTATCTGAAACCTGGTGGACAAGAATAATGGTAGGCAAAAAGGGTAGTGAGTGTGGAAAATTTATACTCATTTCAGCCAGGGGATTTCTGGAAAACCTCACTCAAAATCAGCCCTTAATGCCACCAGCATAATCAGACTGAAGCCTTCTTCTTCCTGGCCATAAGGACCAGCTGGAAATGTGTGAGGCTAAGCCATTCATTCAACCTCAATAAATTGGTCAATAAATGTGAGAGTGAGAGAGGAGAGGGAGAAACATAAAGAAAAGGAGATTGAGATAGCAAGCCAGTGGCAGGGAGAGGACATTGATTACTGGTAGGAGATA
Organism: Tolypeutes matacus; assembly: GCA_026826555.1. Taxonomy (NCBI): domain Eukaryota; kingdom Metazoa; phylum Chordata; class Mammalia; order Cingulata; family Chlamyphoridae; genus Tolypeutes; species Tolypeutes matacus. The sequence goes on along the minus strand of JAKSZT010013614.1, from coordinate 732,927 downwards.
AGGGTCTCTTAATCACTTGGCACAACCACCATAAACTTGAAATAAGGAGAGCATTAGGGTCCTGTTCTACTTCATCAATTTGGAAAAGACATTCTACAATATCCCTCAATTTTAACATCCTCCTAAATAGGCTGATCTGTTACCCCATAATGCCTTCCACCATCACAGCAGAAAGCCCCACACATTGAGGAAGAAGAAAAAATATCAACATTTTAATTCAGGGTATATGCAGGGTAAGGAAGACACATCAACCTTTAGAGGCCAGTAATATCAAGAAGTTCTACTTTCCCACTCCATGTGAGCAAAGTTTCAAACATAATCCCATTTCAACAGATCCCTGTGTGTTTAGGAGACTCTGCCCCAAGAATGACTTTGAAACTAAGTTTCCTGACTCTTTCTAGCCCTGCATATCTTTCTTTGCTTTTTTGGGTTGACTCCCCAAAAGGCATATTCAAATGCTGACCCAATGGTCATGTGGGTGCATACCAATTTGTAAACAGGATCTTAGAAGATGTTATTAGTTAAGGTGTACATTTATTTGTGAATGTTATCTTTGAAGATCTTATTTAGATGAATCCCAATTGAATCAGGTTGAGCCTTAATCTATGTGATTGGAGTCCTTAAATGCAAAGGGAATTTGAACATAGTCAGAAGCCAAAAGTCAGTAGTAAGCAAAGGAGCAGACTTAAGGAGAGATTGTACCATGTGATAGGGAATTTCCAGAAGGTTGCAGACTCTCAGGGTAAGTCTGTCCTGCCAATATATGGATATCAGACTTATAGTGTCAAAAAACCTGAATCAATACTGTTATACTATTTCTTTAGCAGCCCTGACAAGCTAAGACATTTTCTTTCACACAGCTCAAGGGCTTTCTTGACAACAAAAACTCAGAGTCACTTCAATTTCACGAGTCTACAAGACTAGTGGCCAAAGACCTTACATAGATGTTTATTTTTTTCTGGATTTAAATCTTGCAGTTGAGGAAGATTCTTAAGAGTAGAAGAAATATTTTGACACCAGGCATCAGTGAACCCAAAAGTTTTACAAATGTAAGAGAGACATAAATTGACAACTATTCTTGGATATTGTCACAGTTTGACATTATTTTTGAATTCCAAAAATGATACTTTGAATAGAACTTTCCAAAGCAAACTTGAGAATGTGGTTTGGCTTCTCATTGTAGTTTATAGTAAAATGCTAGATGAGAGAGACAAGCTGAGAACTGAATTGTTAGGGACCATAAAAGCAGAAAAATATTCCAGAAAATTCCAAGCCTCTGGAAATCAAGCCCCCAGAGGATAGTGCCCCATTTGAAGAATTAACTAAACTTGGAACTTGTATATCAGGATTGAAAATGCAGTAATCTAGGAAAAACTTGTGGGAGGTCTTGCTGTCCGATGGCTTAGACTGCTTCTTGCATGCTAAACCAACAAGTTTTTTGAGAGAGCTGTATGAACAAAAGCACTGTCACCTTGGACTAAAAGGGACATGTAGGGGAAAGATGGAAGGGGAAATAGCTTTAAGAGAAAAACCATGGAAGCTGAGATCTGGAAGTAAGACATCACCTTGGGCCAAGAGAGGAACACCACCCATGTGTACAAAGAGGGTGAGTTTGCCCCAGGAGTGGAAGAGGGTGGATGTTCCTGTCCACTGTTCAGGAAGAGGTTTTCTGCCCCAGGGTACAGGGAGGGTGGAGCACATTCCTCAAGTGTTAGGCAGGGTAATGTCAACACCCCATAGGTCTGAGGGGTCAGCCTGCCTTCCATGGATTAGGGGAGGTCAGATTGCCAACTCATTGCTCTGAGAGGGTTTGGGCCTGTATGACAAATGTTTTGAAGGATGTAGTCTTCACTTCCCTGGAAGAGGGGGGCTAAGACTCTAACCCAGAGTTTGGGTAAAGTGTGGCAATGACCCCAACACTCTTGGAGGATGAGGTCTGGAGCTCAGTCACCACCCAGATGTCTGATGAGGGTGGAATCAAGAAAATGGCTGTTGGACAAGACTTTGGAAAGGGTGGGTCTCCATGAGTTCCCAAGTAGAGGAAACCATCATATTTAGAATGACTCTCAGACTTTAAAATCTAATGAAGTATGCCCTGCAGGTTTACAGAACTGTTGGGGAGCCATGACTCATGTTTTCCTCCCAGTTTCTCCTTATGGTAATGCAAATGTTTATCTTTTATCTGTCCATTGTATATAGGAAGCAGAAAAATTGTTTTGTTTCACAGGTCTACAGCCAAACAGGAGTTTGGCCCAAGACCAACTGTATTTCTATAAACTGATTGTGATGTAATTTTGTACTTAGCATTGATAATTGAAATAAGGATGATTTAATATTGTAATGTCTTTGGAATTCTGAGAGTGGAGTGTAGCAGTTTTGCATTATTTATGAATCCCAAAAATAGATATTGGATTATGGTTGTAAACTGGTCTGTTCCTCTGGGCATATAAGATTTTATTGGATTCAGAGGTTTCACTTTTGCTTGTTTAAATTACGATTAAGGCTTTGATTGTGCCACATCAGTAGGATGTGGGGACATGAACTCACAGAGAAAACCACACAGCAGAGCAGAGAGTAGAGTTATTTTCTGTTTATACTAGAGCCCCAGGGAGTAAACACACAGAAGAATAGAGATGGTTTCATAGACATGGCAGAGGCTCCAGGAAGAGAGAGAGCCTGAGAGTCTGCAGCTGATCTTGTGGAGAGAACAGAGCAGCTGGGCCCAGAGAGAAGTGAGCTGCTGGAGAGAGACAAGACTTATCACAGCCTACAGCTGATATTGGAAGAAGTTGGCATCATGGAACTTTAAGAGAAAGAGGAAGCCTGAACCCTTGCAGATGTCAGCAGCCATCTTGCTCCAACACACGGCAACAGACTTTGGTGAGGGAAGTAACTTCAGCTTTATCACCTGGCAACTCTAAGCTTCTACACCAAATAAATACCCTTTATAAAAACCAACAGATTTCTGGTATTTTTCATCAGCACCTCTTTGACTGGCTAATACAGATATTGTTGCTTTTGTAAGGGAGAACCTTAACTTTAGTTCCCACCAGTAGCATCAGCCTCATTGAGCTATATCTCTGTTCCCCACTCTTTCCTTTCTAGAAGATACCTCAGAACCCAGCTGACAGACTCAGCTCAGGTTCTGGAGTCTTCTTTCTAGCTAACTATATTCAGGGGTATATTCAAGACTGAGGAAACCTTGGAAGCAAACTTATATCTAGTAACTGGACCTGGGACTGGGGTAGACATAGAAGATGAAGAGGCAGGTCAGAGTCATTGCTATGCAGAGCTGAGTTGTGGTTGATAGATGGTTGGCTCTCAAAAGTTTTCCTAATATCTGACAGGCAGAAAAGGCCTCCTTGATACTCAGGACAGACATCCTCCATCAAAGAATGGCAGTCAGTGGACAATGGGCTAGAGATGGGAACTATGTGAGCAGAGGGACCTAAGAAAATGATTTTTTGAAATTAGCTTCTAGAAGTTTTATGGTTGTAGCTTCTTTTTTCAGGAGGTACTGGGGATTGAACCCAGGATGTCATATATGGGAAGCAGGCACTCAACCATTGAGTTATATACACTTCCCCGTGAGAGCTGTTTTTTCATTTGTACATTTTTAGGCGGTAGTGGCAATCAAACCTGGGGTCTTGTGTATGGGAAGCAGGTGCTCAACCATTTGAGCTACATCCATTCCCCATTGTAGCCTTTATATTTAGGTCTTTGATCCATTTTGAGTTAATTTTTGTATGAGGTGTGAGATAGTAGTCCTCTTTCTTTATGTTGTATATGGATATCCAGTTCTCCCAACACCATTTATTGAATACGCTATTCTGTCCTAGTTGAGTGGGCTTGACAGAATTTTTAAAAATCACTTGAACATAGATGTGTGGGCCTACATCTGAGTTCCTGATTTGGTTTCTTTGGTAAATCTACCTTTATGCCAGTATCATGCTGTTTTTACCACTATAGCTAAGTAATGTGCTTTAAAGTCAGAAAGTGAGAGACTTCTTAGTTCTTTTAAAGACATTTAGGGTTATTCAGGGTCACATACACTTCCAAATAAATTTGATGATTGGCTTTTCCATTTATGCAAATATGACTATTCTTTTAATTGGGTTTGAGATGAATCTGTACACAGTTTGTAAAGAATTGAGCTCTTTAAAATATTTATTCTTACAATCCCTGGACACAGAATGTTCTTCCATTTATTTAAGTCCTCTTAACTTCTTTTAGCAATGTTTTATCATTTTATGAATACACATCCTTTATATCTTTGGTTATGTTTATTCCTAAATATGTGACTCCTTTAGTTGGTTTTATAAATTGAATTTTATTCTGATTTCCTCCTCAGATTGCTCATGTATAGAAATGCTACTGATTTTTTTTAGTATTAATCTTGTATCCCACCAGATTGCTGATCTCATCTCTTTGAACAGTTTAGCAGTACCTCAAGAAGGTGAATATAGATGGAACCTATGATCCAGCAATCCCATTACTAGAAATATATTCAGAAGAACTGAAAGCAAGGACATGAACTGACATTTTCACATAAATGTTCATAGCAGCATTACTCACACTTGCTAAAATATTGAAGAAGCCAAAAGTGTCTATCAAATGAAGAATAGATAAACTGTGGTAAATACACACAATGGAATACTATTCAGCTGTTAGAATAAATGAAATTAGAATGCATGTGACAAAGTGGGTGAACCTAGAGGTTATTATATGGAGTGAAATAAACCATATAGTAAAGGACAAATATTGTATGGTTTATTAATATGAACAAAATATGATGAGTAAACTAACAGAAGTAAACTCTAGAGTGTAGCTTCATAACAAATAGAAGGCTGATTGAGAATGAGAGAAGATGATTAATGTATGTAGCATTATTAATAAGGTTAATTTAAAAACTGTGAAAATAGAGTTGAGAGTAAAACATTTTAATGGGTATAACACTGTTGATTTGTAAATATGATTGTGGCTGGAAGTAGTAGTATGTGGATACAAATGTCTATTTTAAGGAAAGTGGAACATAATCTTGGTATGTGTATCAGTGATATCAGTGGTGGGTGAAGATTATTGTTAATGGCATAAATATGTCTCCTCATCTTTTACAAATTACTAAGAATATGGAAATACACTGGGAAATTGCAACTAAAGTAACTTATGGACAATAGTTAACTAACATTGCAATACTTTGCAGCAACAGCAAGAAGATATTTTTTTTCAATACTAAGTGATAAAAATAGGGGTAAATATGGGGGTATGGAATTTTTCCTTTTAGAGAAATGAAAACCTTCTAAAATTGACTGAGGTTATGACAGTGCAACTCTGTGATAAAAATGAGAGCCACTGAGTGTCCATTTTGAATGGATTCTACAAACCATGGGGTTATATAACACAGGGAATCCTTGATGGATGATGGACTGTGGTTAACAGGACAAATATGAGAATGCTTTCTCCTGAATGATAAAAAATATATAATACTAATATAGGGTATCAATTGTGTTGGGGAAAAATACACCAAATATAAGATATGTGCTATTGTTGGTAGTAATATTTTGATGATGATCTTTCATAGTTTGTAACGTTTCAAAATAAAGCAAGATGGTGTTTGGAAGATGTATGGGAATCTTGTATGATGATATGTATATTTTGTAAATTCACATATTTACCATACATATATTGTTTATGTATGTTCATGTGTGAATGATACACTTCAATAAAATTTTATTTTTAAAAATGTAGATGATTTTCAACTGTAGAAATTCCAATAATTGATTAAGGACAAAGCTAGTCCTCATATTATATTCACCAATGTGGCATCCTTTCTCTTATCATTCTCAGGTATTCTTCATGGGCCCCAGGAATTAAAATTAAATTCTGAAAGGGAAGTGAACAGATTTATTTGTTGATAAAAAAAGTTCCTTAAATTAGCTAATTATTTGGTAAACACATATGATCTTATTTTCATTTCTGTAGACATTTTAGTTCTTCATAGGTTTCATGGAGTAACTTTGCCATTTTATGCTGTAAAGGAAATTTTCATTCAAGTGGGGTTGTTTTTTCAGAAACAGGAGAGAGATTCTCACAAGAGAACCTGTAGGACCATGGCTAATAATTCTGTAGAAGAGACAAGTGAGAAAGGCATGACTCTGTGGACCTCAGGAATAGTAAGTGAAAACAATTATAACCCATAAGCCATATGTACTTCAGCACTATGTCTGTGCTTAGTATCAAAGAGGGTCACCAAAGAATCTGTAACCTTCTGGTCCATTGAAGGGCTCAGTCATGGCCACAAGCCCAATGTCTATATTGTGATGATTCTTTTCTTTAGGAGCCCACTTTCCTAGGACACAGTTCTGAAGCCTTAATCTGGAGTGAATGATGAAAGTGAACCTGTGTCTGTTCAGGTGCTCTATGCTTTAAGTTGACCATGTCCACTTCCAGAGTCATCATACCAAAATTAATGAGCCTCTGCCCTACACAAGGACCATCAGAGTATTTTACCATCAACCCTTTGAATTATTATTATTATTTTTTAAAGATTTTATTTATTTATTCATTTATCCCCCCCTTGCTGCTTGTGCTCTCTGGGTCAGCTAACCACGCCGTGCGGGTGGGCTTGCCTTCACCAGGAGGCCCCGGGAACCGAACCCCAGGCCTCCCATATGGTAAACGGGAGCCCTACTGATTGAGCCACAGCCGCTTCCCGAACACTTTGAATTAGATCAAAACATGTTTCTAGAGAAATTTTTTATCCTCATATCTTTTATATGAGAGTTGACAAGTGTGAGGTACTTAGAGGCCATCCCAGAACCTTAATCCTGTCTATGACTAGAGTCTTCTGCAGAGCTGAGACCTGGGGAGGGGTCCGAGAGTCCCAGAAACCATATTTTATAAAAATGGGCTATGAAAAAGAAGCACTTCTTTTTCTGGAGAATGAAATTTTGCCTCCTAGAACATTATGGCAGGATATAGTTCATGAGACTGCTAGCCACTTACTGGCTGCATAAGCATGGACAAGTTACTTAAACTCTCAGTGACTCAGTTTCTGCATCATTATAAAGTAATAATGATAGTATCTAGTCATGATGCTGAGGATTAAATAAATTAATTAGATAACGTAAATAGAAGTGTGTCTGGCACATGATAAGTGTAGTGTAATTGTTAGCAACTATTATTTATTATGTAATTATGCCAAAATTATTAGAAATACAAACTACCAGCTCAGTCTCAACCCAAACTACATTTATACTCAGCTAAAGAGCAGGCCCTGGGCTCTGGTTTCTTTGAAACCCATATTTTCCAGACATTGAGTGGTAGCTGAGCTCAGTGCAGCTGCAGATCGGTCTATCATTGAGCTGTTGTGTGTTGGGGAGTCATAGACAGAGGCAGACATGTTGGACTCTTGCCCCAGATTCCCAAGGACCATTCATACAAAGATACATAGGCCTATTTTATGACATTTATATGGAATGTGATGTATATTTCTCCATTATCTTTTTTTATTTAAAATTTTTGAAGTATATCTTCATACATGAAAATACATAAATAATAAGTGCATAGTAAAAGTTGTGAACTTATAAAACAAACATGCATAACATCATACAGGGCTCCCATACATCACTCAACCAATATCTTGCATTGTTGTGAAATATTTGTTACAAATTATGAAAGAGCATCTTCAAAGTAGTACCACTGACTATAGCCCATAGCTTACATTTGGTAAATCATACTTTAAAAAAAAAATTTATTGATATATATTAATAAAGCTTACAATTCCTCCAAGGTGTACAACCAATGATATTTGCTATAATCACATAGTTGTGCATTCATCACTTCAATAATTATTAGAGTATTTTCATTACTTCAATACTAATAATAATAAACAAAAAACAGACAAAGAACCAAATAAGAAAATTCCTCGCTTCTCAATCTCTCCATGCTTCCCCCATTGTACATAGCTGCTGTTTCTTGCTGTTCTATCCAAAGTGTATAATAAATGGCTTTTAGTATAATCACAATGTTATACATTCATCATGTTAAAAATTCTAGAACAATTTCATTATTCCAAAAGAAAGACTTCAACCCCCTTAGCATTCCTTCCTCAGACCTACATAACAACTAATCTTTCATCATTTTGAATTGATTTATATTTACATTTTATATAAATGGAATAATACAATATGTAATGCTCTGTATCTGGTCTCCTTCACTTAGTATATTGGTTTTGTTTCTCTTATATTAACATTGTGTAGTATTAACTTACATTTGGTCAGCTTCACAAAAATAATGTTCTTATATATACAATTCTACCCATATTCATATTTCAAATATTTCACATAATATATTTAGTTCATAATAGGGTGATCACAGAGTATTTTTTTCTTTTGTATCTGGCTTGCTTCACTCAACATAATGACCTCCAGCTTCATTCATGTTATCATATGTTTCACGACTTCATTCCTTCTTACTGCTACATAATATTCCATTGTGGGTATACTCTACAATTTGTTTATACATTCTTCAGTTGATGGACACCTGTGTTGTTTCCAATTTTTGGCTATTGTGAGTAATGCTGCTGTGAACATCAGTGTGCAGATATCTATTCGTGTCACTGCTCTCAGTTCTTTTGGGTATATACTTAGCAATGGTATTGCTGGGTCCCATAGCATGACTATATTCAAAATTTGTTAGGAGCTGCCAAACAGTCCTTCACAGTGGCTCTACAATTCTACATTCCCACCAATAGAGAATAAGCATTCCTATCCCTCCACATCTTCTCCATTTACAGTTTTCCAACTTTTTAATAGCAGCCAGTCTAATAGGTGTGAAATGGTATCACATTGTACTTTTGATTTGCATTTCCCTAATTGCTAGTGATTTCAAAATATTTTTCATGTGTGTCCTTGCCACTTGTATTTCTTTTTTGGACAGTTGTCTTTTCAAGTCTTTTGCCCTTTTTATAATTTGACACTTTGTCTTTCTATTGTTGAGTTGTATGATCTCCTTATAAATCAAGGATATCAAACTCTTAGACATGTGATAACCAAATATTTCTCCCATTGAGTCAGCTGCATTTACATCCTTTTAACGTAGTCCTTGGAGGTGCAAAAGTGTTAATTCTGAGATCTCATTTATCTATTTTTTCTTTTGTTGCTTCTGCTTTGGGCATAAGGTTAAAGAAATTACTGCCTACCAGAAGATGTTTTCCTACATTTTCTTTTAGGGGTTTTATGGTTGTTGTTTTTATATTTAAGCCCTTGATCCATTTTGATTTAATTTTTGTATAATATGTAAGATAGTGCCCCAATACTTTCTTTTGGATGTGGATATCCAGTTCTCCCAGCACCGTTTGTTGAATAGACTGCTCTGGCCCAGCTGGGTGTACTTAACAGCCTTGTCAAAAATCACTAGACTCTAGATGTGAGGGTCAATTTCTGAGTTCTCAATTCAGTTCCTTTGGTCAATCTCTCCGTTCTTATGCCAGCACCATGCTGTTTTTAAAACCAAAGATAAGTAATATGCTTTAAAGTCAAGAAGTGAGAGTCCTCCAACTTTGTTCTCTTTTAAGATATTTTTTTGCTATTTGCAGTCACATACCCTTCCAAATAAATTTGGTTATTGACTTTTCAATTATTGAAAAAATGGCTGTTGGGATTGGATTGCATTGAATCTGTAAATCAGTTTGGGTAAAATTGGCTTCTTAATGATATTTAGTCTTCCAGTCCATGAACACGGAAAGTCCTTACATTTATTTAAGTCTTCTTCAGTTTCTTTTAGCAATGTTTTGTAGTTTTCTGTATACAGGTCCTTTATGTCCTCAATTAAATTTATTCCTAAATATTTTGTTTTTGTTGGTATTATAAATGAATTTTTTTTCTGATTTCCTCCTCAGATTGCACATCAGTAGTGTATACACACACTATTGATTTTTGCATATTAGCCATGTATCCCGCCACTTTGCTGAACTAAGCTACTAATTCTAGTCACTTTTTTGTGGATTTTTCAGGATTTTAAAAATATAGGATCATGTCATCAGTAAGTAGTGAAAGTTTTTCTTCTTCCTTTCCTATTTGGGTGCCTTTTATTTCTTTGTCTAGTATAATTGTTCTAGCTAGAGCTTCCAGCACAATATTGAATAATAATGGTGACAGTGGGCATCCCTGTCTTGTTCCTGATCTCAATGGGAAAGTTCTCAGTCTTTCCCCATTGAATACAATGCTAGCTCTAAGTTTTTCATATATGCACTTTACCATATTGAGAAAACTTCCTTCTCTTCCCATCTTTTGGACTGTTTTCCTCAAGAAAGGGTGTTGTATTTTGTCAAATAACTTTTCTGTATCAAGCAAGAGGATTGTGTGATTTATCTTCTTCAATTTATTAATGTGATTTATTATGCTAATTGATTTTCTTGTGTTGAACCACACTTGCATACTTGTGATAAAGCCCACTGATCATGGTGTATAATTCCTTTAATGTGCTATTGGATTCTGTTTGCAAGTATTTTGTTGAGGATTTTTGCATCTATATTCATTAGAGATATTGGTCTGTAGGGTTTTTTGTAGTATCTTTATCTGGTTTTGGTATTAAGGTGATGGCTTCATAGAATGAGGTTGGTAGAATACTCTTCTGTTCAAGTTTTTGGAAGAAGTTGAGCAACATCGGTATTAGTTCATATTTGAATGATAGGTAGAATTCACCTGTGAAGTCATCTGGTGCAGGGTTTTTCATTTTTGGGAGGTTTTTATTAACTGTTTCAATCTCTTCTCTTGCGATTGGTTTGTGAGGTCTTTTATTTCTTCTAAAGTCAATGGAGGTGGTTCATGTGTTTCCAGGAATTATTCCATCTCATTTACATTTTCTCATTTTTTGGCATACAGTTGTTCATAGTATCCTCTTCTGATCTCCCTTATATCTACAGGGTCAGTGGTAATGTCCCCCCCCCTCGTTTCTGATTTTATTTATTTGTGCCTTCTCTCTTTTGCCCTTTGTCAGTTTAGCTAAGGATTTGGCAATTTTATTGATCTTCTCAAAGAACTAACTTTTGGTTTTGTTGATTCTCTCTATCATTTTTTTCCCCTTCTCAATTTCATTTATTTCTGCCTGATCTTTACTATTTCTTTCCTTTGGCTTGATTTGTGATGAGTTTGCTGTTCTTTTTATAGTTCCTCCAGGTGTGCAGTTAGATTTTTAATTTTAGCTTATTCTTATACTTTAACATAAGCATTGAGGACTATAAATTTCTCTCTCAGCACTGCCTTTGTGGTGTCCCATATGTTTTGATATGTTCTGTTCTAATTATCATTTGTCACAAGATACTTGATGAATTCTCTTGCAATTACTTCTTTACAATTTCTATGTTTATGAATTTTCCCCTTTTCTGTCCATTATTGATTTCCAGTTTCATTCTATGATGATCAGCAAAGGGTTTTGTATAATTTCAATCTTTTTAAATTTATTGAGACTTGTCTTGTGACCCAACAAATGGTCTATCTTGAAGAAGGATCCATGAGGAATTAAAAGAATGTATATCTTGCTGTTTTGGGTTGCAATACTCTATGGATGTCTATTAGGTCGAGTTTATTTATCATATTCAATTTCTCTGTCTTTTTATATAGGAGGAATTCCAGTAGGCTGCTTTTTTTTTATTGTGGGTTAAAATCAAATTTTTCACAATAAATACCAATATTTGTAAGATGATATAAATATGTATGTATATATGTGCATTTGCTTACATAAATGTTATATATATATATATATATATATATATATATTTAAAAGGTGCTTAGATTACCTAAATATTACATAGAAATTACAGGGATTCCCATGTTCCCCACCTCCCACACCTCCCACAAAATCCCACACAAACATCCTTCATTAGTGTGGCACATCACCCGCAATGGATATACCCTTTCTGGGGATTTGCCACCAAGCATAGACCACAGTTCACTTCGTGGACCACACTTTCTCCCACACAGTTCTGCATGGTATATGCTAATGTGAAATCACCTACATCTGTCGCCACAACGCCACTCAGAACAACCCCCATGTCCCGAAAAAGCCCCTGTATTTCAACTGCCCTTCCCCTCCCAGCCCCGAAAGCATCCAGTGGCCACCGGCTCCACCTCACTCTTATAATTTCTTCCATTGCTTGAATCACAATATGTCTACAACAGAATACCATTAAGTCCACTCTAGTCCATAGCTCTTCCACCAATCCTGAGGAGACTGGGATAGTGATGTCCACTCCACTTCCAAGTGAGAGAGGGCTTATATCCCATGGATATGGTGGGTGGGATTATCTTGCCTGCAGCTGCAGGCTCTCTCCATTCCCTGGGATGGCCGTTGTCCATCATCGTCTCCTTGCCAGGTGACTTGGGTGAGTCCATTGAGCTGTAGAGTAGGAGTTGCTGTTCCACTGAGATTCCAGGCACAGCTGGCACATAGGTAGGCCAGAGGCTCCAGTCTCTGGAAGTACACCTACAAACTCTAGCATCACATATAGGTTTGAATAGAAGAGACTGATGGACCATGTGCAGGGAGGACTTATTTGAATCCAACTCTGTCACTCTCAGGAGCACAAATTCCAAAGTAGAGCCGACTTATAAGATGTCAATCTCTGGGGTTCTCACCCCTTATATAGGACCTGGGTGTCTCCAGGGCCTTCAGGAGCCCTTCTCTGTGGGGAGATATCCACTTTCGTGTTCTATGAGATCCTACTGAGGTGTGCCTAAGGGTTACCTCTGGGATGACCTCCCGACTCTCTTTGAGGTCTCTTAGCCACATCAACTCATTTGTCTTTACCTTTTCCCCCTTTTATTCAAGGTCTTTTTCCAGTTGTGTTGCCAGTTGGCACTTGGTATTAATCCCTCATTGCCAGGGAGGCTCATCCCCGGAAGTCATGTCCCACATTGGGGGGAAGGTAATGTGTTCATAGGCAGAGTTTGGCTTAGAGAGAGTCCACATTTGAGCAATAAGGAGGCTCTCAGGTGGCAACCCTTAGGCACCCCATAACAGTAGGCTAAGTTTCAATTGCAAGAGCAAAGACTCATAATGCTAGTCATCAAAAACAAGAATCCATCGGTGGGCCATCCTCTTTTGCCAGACACTGTCCCTGCACTTGGGAATGTTGCTGCTCCCTCAGAGAATATGGCAGAGTTCTCCAGTCTGGGAATTCAGATTCCCTCATTTATTGAGTGATTGTCTACCCACCGTGACCATATGCCATCCCTTGATCCTTTGAACAATTTTATATATCTTTCATGTATATTCAGATAAACTTACTCCCATGAATCCTCCATCCCAGATACCCCCCACCAATGATCCTCTGCAGCTCCCATTGTATCCCTTCTGTGATCTAAACTTTCCCTGAAGATGAAGCCCATATAATAAGCAAATACAATTAATAGGAAAATGAAATAATGATAAGCTTGAATGCAAGAGATAAAATGTAAAGAAACTCAGAAAAAAAAACTAAAAAATAAAATACAATTAGTGGATTGGGACATTCAAAAAAATGGGAAAAAACAAAAAATTTCCTTTAAAAAATTATTCTTCTTTCTTTTTATCACTGCATTGTCAGATGTCCAGTGTACCGTGACACCTTCCCCCTCTCATTCCCCAGTGTCTCCCAAATTTTCATTTAATTTTCAAAGAAGTTTTAGGTCATGCAAGTCACACATGGAATACTAGAGACGCCCACATACTCAACCTCCCTCCCCCTTCCTCACCCCATATTAAAACCTTTTTTTTTTTAATATGGATGTTAGCATTGTTATAACTGTCATACAGATAGTGAAATATAGCAACTAAACATTGTCAATGGTTTACAGTATAGTTTATAATTTAGATGGTACAGTTTAATAATTTTTGATGATATTTACCATGTCCTGTGTCCATTACTGCAAGGTAATGAAAAACATTTCCCAAGACTACTAAATATCCCATTTGATCTTTTCTGTTCCTTCCTCCCCATCCCCCTGGGTCATATGACACTGCCCTGTCTTGACAGGAATGGAATGACAAAATTTTAGGCTGCTTTAAAAAAAAAAAGAATTAAAGAGGACAATAACATAGGCTCAAGCATTATGGGGGAGGTGGATCCTGACTTAACCTGTGTATTGGATGTGGCCAGTATAGATACTGGCTGTGGGTGGGGTTTGTGGCAGAGACAACATTCTAAACAAATACCCCTTGGCCCCATTGCAGGTGAAGGGCTTAACCCAGTAGTGTCCAGTCACTCTGAAGGCTGAAATCCCTATTCAGGGGTGGATTGCTAATACTAAAAATGAGATAGGAACAATGGAGTGTTGTGAGCTACCTTCTGCAGGAGAGAGATTTTTGGAAAGACATCTGGGATGCCTGCCAGCAGCAGCAAGTAACTATCTGTCTAGTCCTTGTCTACTACTCTAATACCCCTCTTGGGACTGTTAAAGCAGATGCTCTCCTGAAGATCCAGAGCCATACCATTGAGATCCAAGTATCAGCACATTAGCTCTACCAGAAAGGCAAACATCATGGATACACGACCTTGTGGTTCCTAGCTCAGTAGCTCCAACTGCCTATCATTCACCAGCAGCTGGTGGACATCACTCATGTGTGTCCTTCATGCTCATTCCAATAACTGCAGATATTACATCAGGACTCTTGTAACTAGCCAGCTACTATTTACTGCCTAAAAAATGTAAATGTTCTATATGGAATGTCAGCCCAACTTGACAGTGATCAAGAATCCTTTAGACTATGGACCAGGATAATGTTTGGACTTTTTATTTTTTAAATGATGACATGAATGGCCTTTTAATGAAACAGATAAAGGGTGATAAGATAACAATAGCAGTATTATGATGATGTTCTTTCAGCATTTGTAACAAATATGTCAAAACAATGTAAAGTGTTGGTGATAGGGTGATGTATGGGAATCATATATGGAATGCATGATTGTTCTAACTCAAAATTTCTTTTAAAAAATGCTGTTTTAAAAAATTTAAAAATTGCTGTTTTTCTGGGAATTCAAACCCTTTTATCATTAGCAAAGGGCACTCAATTTCTAGTACTTTCCTTAGTATCTCTTTCATTTGATATTGTCAAAGTGAAGTAAAATTTACTATTTTTAAAGTTTTACATAGTATATCATTTTCCACCTTTTACACTTTGCTGTATGTCTTAGATGAGTGTCTTATATCTACATAGAAATATTTGTTTTTAAATCCACATGACAATTTTGATTTTTAAGAGGAAAATTTATTTTCATTAATTATAAATGTAAAACATTGTTGTATTAAATATATTCATAAAATTCAATATAAATACTTATTTAAATCTGTCTTCTTTTCATGTGCTATTTGTGCTCTGTGTTCTGTGTTCTTTATTTTCTCCTGAATGCTTTCTTTTGTTCAATTTTTCTCTTCTATTTATTTGGATGAGATGTACTATTTTAATATTCACTTGGATATTGTAGCTGTTTGGCATTATTTATGAATTCCAAAAATAGATATTGGATTATGTTTTTAAACTGCTCTGTTCTGGGCATGATTAAATTATGATTAGAGATTTGATTGGGCCACATCAGTAGGGCATTTAGTCCCTGCCTCTTGAGTGGTAGGTACTCACACATAAAAGACATGGCAAAGGACAGAGTTGGAGTTCTGATGCTGAGTTTTGATCTGAAGCCTGGGAAGTGAACATACAGGAGAAGAACCCAGAGGAATAGAGACAGCTCTTGGACATGGCAGAAGCCCCAGGGAGAGAGACAGAGCCATTCACTTGACGGTCTGCAGCTGGCCTTTTGGGGCAAGGCAGAGCCTAGAGAGCATTATAGTCTACAGCTGAGCTTGTGTAGAGGGCAGAGCTGCTGAGCCTGGGGAGAGGTGAGCCCTGAGAGGGGAGGAAACAAGGAGGCTTGAGCCATGGCATATGTCAGCAGCCATCTTGCTCCAACATGTAGTGAGAGAAGTAATTTATGCTTGTGGCCTGGTGGCTGTGGGCTTCAACCCCAAATGAGTACACTTTATGGGATCCAATGGATTTCTGATGTTTTGCATTGGTGGCCCACTGGCTGACTAATACAGATATTAACTGAAAAATTACAACATTTTTCCTTACCTTATCAAATCTGAAATTAATTATTCTTTACTGACAACAAATAATGTATCTTATTTTATATTTTTAACATGCAAAAATGTGTTTTTTAATAATTTTTTAAAGATTTCTTTTATTTATTTATTTTTATATGCATATATGTGTATTTGCTTACAAAAATGTTGTTTATATATATATGTATATACATATATTTTAAGAGGTGCTTAGATTACCCAAAATATTACTCGGAACCCACTGGGATTCCCATGTTGCCTACCTCCCACACCTCCCATCACATCCCACACAAACATCTCCCACAGTGTGGCCCACACCCTCAATGAACTTACACATCCTGGAGCCTTGCCACCAACCATAGACCACAGTTCACACTGTAGACCACACTCTCTCCCACTCAGTTCTGAGTGGTGTGTGCTGATTTAAAATGGCCTACATCCGTTGCCACAACAGTACTCAGAGCAACCTCCAACTCCCAAAGAAGCCACTGTATTTCAACTGCTCGTCCCCTCCCTACCCCAAAAGTATCAAGTGGCCACTGGCTCCACCTCATTGTTATAATTTCTTGCATTGCTAGAATCACCATATGTGAACTAGAGAATATCATCAAGTCCACTCTAGTCCATAGTTCTTCCCCCAATCCTGAGGGGACTGGGATGGTGATGTCCACTCCAACTCCAAGTGAGAGAGGGCTTATATCCCATGGATATGGTGGGTGGGATGATCCTGCCTGCAGATGCAGGCCCTCTCCATTCCCTGGGATGGCCATTTCCCATCGTTGTCTCCTCACCAGGTGACTTGGATGAGTCCATTGAGCTGTAGGGTAGGAGTTGCAGCTCCATCTAGATTTCATGCACACCTGGCACATATGTAGGCGGGAGGCTCCAGTCTCTGGAAGTATAACTAAAAACACCAGCATCGCAATATAGGTTTGAATAGAAGGGACTGGTGAACCATGTGCAGGGAGGACTTATTTGAGTCTAATTCTGTCACTCTCAGGAGCACAGATTACAAAATAGAACCCACTGATAAGGCATCAGTCTCTGGGGCTAGCCCCCCTTATATAAGACCAGGGTGTCTCCGGAGCTCTCAGGAACCCCACTGAGTGGGGTGATAGGCACTTAGATGTTCTATGAGTTCCTACTGAGGTGTGCGTAAGAGTTACCTCTGGGATGACCTCCCGACTCTCTTTGAAGTCTCTTAGCCACTTGAACTCATTTGTCTTTACCGTTTCCCCCTTTTATTCAAGGTCTTTTTCCAGTTGTGTTGCCAGTTGGCACTTGGGAAAAGTTTTCAATTAGCAATAATCGTGCCTCGGATAAACCTCATTGGCTACGATACTGCCACTGCAAAAAGCTGCCAGTTGGCACTTGGTATTAATCCCTCGTTGCCAGGGAGGCTCATCCCTGGGAGTCATGTCCCACGTTGGGGGGAAGGTAATGCAATCATATGCTGAGTTTGGCTTAGAGAGAGGCCACATTTGAGCAACAAGGAGGCTCTCAGGTGGCAACCCTTAGGCACCCCACAACTGCAGGCTAAGTCTCATTTACAAGAGCAAAAACACACAACGGAAACCAGGCAAAAGGCAAGTAAAAAAAAAAAAAACAAAAAAAAAAAAAAAAAACACATCAGTGGGTCATCCTATTTTGACAGGCACTGTGCCTACACTCAGAGGACTATTGCTGCTCCCTTGGAGATTGTGGCAGAGCTCTCCAGGCTAGGAATTCAGATTCCCTCATTTATTGTGTGATTATCCACCCATCGTGACCCTGCCCCATCCCCCGATCCTTTGAATGATTTTGTATATCTTTCATGCATATTCGGTTGAACCAATCCCCACGAACCCCCCCCCCCCAGACACCCTCACCCCAATAATCCCCCGCAGTACCCATTGTAACCCTTCTGTGATCCAAATCCTCCATGAACATTTAGTTGGAGGGAAAGTTTTACATTGGGGGATTATCACTAATATAACACACTGAACTTGAGGAGAGTGGAGACTGACTCTGCATCAGAATCTTGGCAGTGTCTCTACCACACCCATTTTCCCATAGAATTCCAGAAATTACGCTTTATTTAATCATTTGCAGAACATTAAAAGGATGAGAGATTGGGATGTTGAGGGGTGAGTATTGTTTATTGCTTTCAAAAAGCCCTGCTGTTGTGCATATGCAACAAGAAAATGTTATTGGACAAGTGTGTTTTCATGGATATAAAAAGATTGATTTAACCCTCAAAGGTGGATTTCTGATTATAAAATGAACTGTGATGAGGTTGTGTAAGATTATGACAGAATGCTTTAAATTTTCTGGGTAAATGCAAGACCGCTGAGAGAAGGTAGGTAGAACAGACAAACACAACCTATTCAGCATATGTGGATAAGAATGAAACTGTTCCCTAATATCCTAAAAGGCCTCTTCCTAGAGAGGAAAGGCCAGTCTAGCAATCCCAGTTCACAAGGTGGGAAGCCATGTTTCCCACCAGGAAGAAATGCTCTGACATCAATGCAATGGTCTGGGACATAGGTAGACTGGTTTGCAGGAGGATGTCTGACTCCTTAGAAGGGCCAAAGAGTTCTGCCCATGACCCAGGGAGAGCTGCCTAGAATTGGGGTAATATAATTATCTTCTTTCTTTACTTGAAAGAAAACCAATGCCTCATTCTAAACAGAAACAAAACCAAAACTTTTAAACTTAATATATTCATCATACCCCAGTCCCTTGAAATGGATTTTTACCATGTACATGTCTATCCTCACTTCTGATCTCAGCTAAAAGTTCATCTCTATAGGGAAGCATTTCTCACTCTCAGTCTGAAACAAGATCTCCTCTTCAAACCTCCCAAAAACTCATATTAATTCATTCATCTGTGATTATTTAATTGCTATCTTTTTCCTCCCACTAGTCTTATAATCCTGAGTGCAGGGTATGTTCAAAATTAGATGTTTCAATTGCCAAATTTTGGGATGAAAGTGTCAATCAACAGATGAGTGGATAAGTAAAGTGTGGTAGATACATTCAGTGCAATATTATTCAGCAGTAAGAAGGAACGAAGTATGGATGCATGCAAAAATATGGATGAACCTGTGCATTAGTCAGGGTTCTCTAGGGAAACAGAATCAACAGGCAATATCTGTAAATAGTTTGAGAGTTTATAAGAGTCTCTCAAATGACCATGGAGATGCATAAGTCCAATTCTGCAGGCAGGCTGCAAACCAGGGGCTCCAGTGAAAGTCCAATGAAGGTCCTTGAAGGGTTTCTAGGAGATGTTGGCTGTCCAAAAATGAGTTGGGAAATTTTCTCTGAATGCTGAAATCACTTCCCCTTCTAAGGTATTCAGCTGATTGGACAAAACATCACTCATTGCTGATGACAATCTCCCTGGTTGATCGTAGATGTGATCAGCCATCTATGCAGTAAAGCCCATAAATATCCTTGAATTACAATTAGTCCAGTGCTTGCTTGAACAAACAACTGGGCACAATTACCTGGCCTAGTTCACACATTAGCTAACCATCACAGTCCACCCCTTGTCAACTGAGCAACCATACATATTACCTTAAACCATACTTAGCTTCTAAGTAAATACAATAACAGACATGAATATATATATCTCCAACTAACAATGTGCAACTCTCCTGTGAACAACTAGAAATGCATTAATTCCCTACAGAATAGCATGCAAGTCCTTGGGTAATATTCACTTTTAATCTTGATATCCTTAAATATGACATGAAACTAATACATCTTGTCATATGATAAGGGAAAAGGTTGGGGAAGAAAACAAAGAAATTCATTTTGTGTATATATACAATCATACTCATAATGAAACAAGAAAGAAAGATTCATGACTATTACAGTTCTCACTTCTGTAAATGGTCACATGGATAAAGTTCATATTTCTCACTACCTTCTTCTACTACCCATTCCATGTTACTGTTTCCCTCAGCAAGCAATTTAGCTGGCCGTAGTTCATTGTCTGTTGGGGTGACCCCAACTTTCATTCCTGAAGATTTTGAGCCATTGTTATTACTGATTTGATTGGGTGTTTGCAATTTTCCAATAACTTTAATCACAGGACATGTTAGTATTGGAAACAACCTAGAGGATCCTGTATTCCAGGCATACTTTTCTTTACCCTCATTATGTAGATGCAGTCCTATTTCTCCTTGATAGTCAGGATCAATCACCCAAGCCAGCAGAGTAATTCCCTTCTTTGCCTGTTGATTTAGAGGTAGGAGGAACCCAAACTAGCCAGGTGGCAATATTAATTTCCAGTTCAATGGAATCATTGTGTTCCCTGGTGGCAGCACTCCTCCTTTTGGGGGACTAAGACCTGTAGACCAGCAGAGCTTAGAGTTGCAGGGACAGGAAGCAAAATTTTCCTAGTGGGACACTAGGGGTAATAGTGAGTGGTGCCAATCCCATTTCCACCTCTTGATTCCTAGACCCATGAATCCTGGTTATGGGAGAAACAGCAACCATAGAGTGGACATTGATTTAGAGCATACACAACCTCCTGGAGAACATTGCCCCAGCCCTGCAAGGTATTGCCATCTACTTGCCACTGTAACTGAGTCTTCATAAGGTCATTCCACTGTTCTGTCAATCCAGCTGCTTCAAGATGATAAGGAACATGGTAAGACCAGTGAATTCCATGGTTATGTGCCCATTCCTACACATCATTTGCTGTAAAATGGGTTCCTTGATCAGAAGCAATGCTGTGTGGAACACCATGATAGTAGATAAGATATTCTGCAAGTACATGGATGGTAGTTTTGGAAGAAACATTATGTGCAGGAAATGCAAACCCATATCCAGAGTATGTGTATAGCTCAGTTAAAACAAATTCCTGCCCCTTCCATGGTGGAAGTGGTCCAATGTAATCAACCTGCTACCAGGTAGCAGTCTGATCACCTTAGGGAATGGTGCCATATCAGGGGCTGACTGTGGGTCTCTGCTGCTGGCAGATTGGGCATTCAGGAGTGGCTGTAGCCAAGTCAGCCTTGGTGAGGGGAAGTCCATGTTGCTGAACCCATGCATAACCTCCATTCCTACCTCCATGGCCACTTCATTCATGAGCCGATTGGACAATGACAGGAGTGGCTTTGGAAAGAGGTTGAGTATTATCCACAGAGCAGGTCAAATAATCCACTTGATTATTAAAATCTTCCTTTGCTGAACTCACCCCCTGGTGAGCATTCATTTGGGACAAAAATATTTTCATGTTTCTGCCCACTTAGAAAAGGCTATCCACACACCTCTTTCCAATCATGTTCCTCCCATGTCCCTGACCATCCAGCCAAATCATTGGCAACAGCCCATGAATCAGTGTACAAATGCACCTCTGGCTCTTTCTTCTTCCAACAAAATGAACAACTAGGTGCACTGCTCGAAGTTCTGTCCCCTGGGAGGATTTGCCCTCACTTTTATCCTTCGAGGATGTTCAAGAACAAGGCTACAGTGCTGCAGCTGTCCACTTTTGGGTGGTACCTGCATATCATGCAGAACCATCTGTAAACAAGGCCTGAGTTTTCTATTTTTGAGTCAACTGATTGTAAGGGACTCCCCAAAAGGCCAAAGGTGTGGGCTGGGAAGAGAAGGTAACATGGCAGGGGTGGTGAGCATAGACATTTGAGCTACTTCCTCATGTAAATTACTTGTGCCTTCAGGACCCACTCAAGCCCTATCTCATATATACCTCTTACACTTTATTATGGTGTGCTGCTGTTCATGCCCAACTTTATGGTTTGGTGGGTCAGACAATACCCAGGTTCTGATAGGCAACTAAAGTTTCATGGTAACTTGATGGCCCATGGTTAAACATTTGGTATCTAATAAGGTCCAGGGGCAGTCCAAAACTGTTTCTCAAAAGGAGAATAGTAATCTGCAGTGGACAGCAGGGCTTTGTCCCAAAATCCTAAGGGTCTGCATTGTGGTTCTCCTATAGGGGTCTGCCAAAAGCTCCAGACAGCATCTCTATTTGCCACTGAAACTTCCAGCACCATTGGATTTGCTGGATCACATGGCCCAAGTGGTAGTGCAGCTTGCTCAGCAGCCTGGACCTGTCACAGAGCCTCCTTTTTTCTGGTCCCCAATCAAACTAGCAGTATTTCTGGTCACTTGGTAAATGAATTGGAGTAGCACACTCAAATGAGGAATGTGGGCACAATTACCAGACCAAGTGGACACTTTAGCCTAGCCTTCAAAACCTGGAAGAAATTATGTTCAATGATATAAAGCATATGCAAAAGGACAAATATTTTATGATCTCACTACTATGGAGTATAATAAGCAAAGTCACAGAAATAGAATCTAGAATATAGGTTACCAAGAGAGAGAATGTAGGTAGGGGATGGGGAGCTGATGCATAATTTGTGCAGAATTTCTATTTAGCTTGATTTTAAATGCTTGAAAATGGATAAAGGTGATGGTAGCACATTACTGTTAGTGTAATTGACAGCACTGAATGATTTGTGAATGAGGTTAAAGGGGGAAGTTTTGGGTTGTGTATGTTACTAGAAAGAAACCTAGAGACCAAAACATGGGACTATAAAACATAGCGAACCCTGTTGTGGCTAATGTCTGTGGTGAATAATACAGCTAAAGGAATGTTCTTTCATGAACTATAACAAATATACATCACTGTTTCAAGGTGTTATTAATAAGGGTGTATATGGAAAAATACACCTAATTTAAACTGTGGGCTATAGTTACAAGTATTATTTTAATATTTTAAAATATAAATGAATCTCTAGAGACAGAATTAGATTAGTGGTTATATAGAATTGGGGAAGGATATAGCGATTGAGAGGTGACTCCTTAGCAGTATATGATTTTTGTTTTTGGAGTAAAGAAAATGTTCTGAAAATAATTGTGGTGATGAATGCACCACTCTGTGATTACGAAACAAGACATTAAGTGCAAACCTTGCATGGATTCTGTGTAATGTGACTATTTCTCAATACTGCTTAAAAATTTAGATTTCTCAAACAGGACCATGTGAGCCTACAGTCATATCATAGAACAGAGCAGCGTGGATAATCTTCTAAATATGTATTGAATTAACTAAGTAAATGTGAGTCCTTTAAAGAAAACAACTGCTTATTTAGGAAATAATGAAAAATATCAGATGTGACCTTTAAACAAATATTTGAGGAAACTGAATAATACAACTCATTTTTTATGTGTGCTTCTATTTTTGAATGAGCCACGCCCATAGTAGCAAGTATAATAAATCGATCTTCTATTACAGTTTTAATTATCCTCTCTGGTGACACATACCCAATACCCAAAACTTGAAGTAAATTAAGAGTAACAATTATCAAATTCATAGAGCTCAGTATCAGCAGTTTAAATATACAAGTACAATTAAAAGGAAACACACCTCAAGCATTGGGATTCATCATTTTCTAACCAATTTCTATAAATAAATATTGATTTATACATATATCCTAGAAAATTCAAACTCCCCCTCTCCAATGAAATTACTATGTATTTTTTAATTAATTTATTTTTTATTGTGGGTAAAAATCAAAATTTTCACAATACATATCAATATTTGTAAAATGATATATAAATATATATGCATATATGTGCATTTGCTTACAAAAATGTTATATATATATATATATATATATATATATATTTTAAGAGGTGCTTAGATTACCTAAAATGTTACACGGAAATCCTACCTACAGCTCAATGGACTCATCCAAGTCACCTGGCAAGGAGACAATGATGGACAATGGCCAGCCCACGGAATGGAGAGGGCCTGCATCTGCAGGCAAGATCATCCCACCCCCCATATCCATGGGATATAAGCCCTCTCTCACTTGGAGGTGGAGTGGACATCACCATCTCAGTCCCCTCAGGATTGGGGGAAGAACTATGGACTAGAGTGGACTAGATGGTGTTCTGTTGTACACATATGGTGATTCTAGCAATGGAAGAAATTACTATGTATTTTTTTCTGCAGCATTCATGAAAATATATTATGTGGGCACAAAATCATAACTAGAAATATAGTTTTATATTCCTTTCCATGATAAATGTCTAATCCAAAATAAATTTTTTCCTTAATTTATTTTGAGTAAATTTTTAAGATTAGTGTTGACCAAAATTATTATTCTTTGCCTTGACTAAGATGCCTGGCTTGCTCCTGTGGGACTTTACCTGCTCCCTCCCACTCCCTGATTACCTTTAAATTTCTCTTGCAAACGTAGGACTGCCAAGAAAACAAATTAAAATGGCAAAAAACAAAGTGGGGGAGACACATTCAGATACTAGCTATTCCAAGTTATCAACCTCACACTTACCCTCCTTCCCTTCTTTGATCAGATTGCTTGATGGTAGTTTTCAACTGCCCTTACCCTGATTACAAAACTCAACCTCCCCCTTCCTTCCTACCAGTTCAGTTCTACCTTCTCTCCCTTACCAGGGTAGCTATAAATAAAATCACCTTGCTTGTAACATTGTCTTGCGCAGTTTTTTCTTGAAAATCTGCAGAGGTAAATAATTACCTAAAATATGTAGCTCTCCACAACACTTTTATATCAAAGTATGCCATAATATGGTTGTACCATGATTTACATAAATTCTCCTCTAATGATCTTTTGTGATTATCAATTATTTTCAATTAGTTGAGACTTTTTCGTGAACTCATACAGTGCTTTAGTTTTGTAAATGTTTCTTGTTTAGTTGGAAAAGATATGTATTTTTATTGGTGGATTTTATAAATTTATATTAGAGCAAGATTGTAAATCATATTTAAATGTTCTATAAAAGATATTTCCTTTTTATCTGGTAATGATAAAAATCTTCCTCCATGACTATGGATTTTGCAATTTCTTCTGATAATACTTACAGTTTAATTTGTGCAATTTTTAGAAGATACATGAGATTGAATGCAGGATCTCTACATGTTGAGCTTGCCTTCAACCCCTGAGCTACACCTGCTCCACTGTCTGTACATTTTGATGTTGCTCTTAAATACTTAGGAATTCATTCTTGGTTGGTTGTAGTTTTTAAGAATGAATTATCAAGTTCCCTTTAAATGATTTTGATGTTAAATGCTATTTTTTATAGGAAGTACTGGGGATTGAACCCAGGAACTCAGATATGAGAAGCAGGCGTTCAGTCACTGAGCTATATCTTCTTCCCTAAAATACTATCTTTAATATTACTATTTCTACACCAGTTAGCAATATGCATTTATAACCATGCTCTGTCCTTTTGCATTGGGTGTCTTTGCTAAAAAAGAGCATATTGTTGAATATTTTTAATGCAGACCAAGAGTCAGTCATATAAAACATTTTAAACAATTTAGATGAGGAAATCACTTTCCGTGTTTTGTTTGTTTATTAAAACATGGTGAAGAATGGAGATTTTTAGAAAGAGATGATTAGATTCACATTTGCATCATTTTTCTTTTATTTTTTTAAACCTACTTAAAGTACATAAATATTATATAAAAAATGTAGGAAAAAGAAACAACTATGATAAGCTTACATGCAAGAGACAAACATAAGGAAACTCAGGGGGAATAAAAAAAGAGAGCGAAAAAAACCAAATAATCAAACATGTCCCTCCCACCAGTTCCATGGACAGTGTAACTCAACCCCCCACCCCCTCACTGACCACACCACTGAAACCAATAGCATCAATGCACTATGGTCATGCCCATCCACTGCACAATTACACCCTTCCATCTTACCATAGATTTTGTCCATATGGGCACTGGCTCACAACCCTCTACTCACTTTCTGTCTCTTATAAGCCCATCTTCCGGACTCTAGCTCTGTGAGTCTGCTGAATTTGCTTAATTCATATAAGTGAGGTCATGTAACATTTGACCTTCAATGCCTGGGTTGCTTCACTCAACATAAGGTCTTCAAGTTTCATCCATGTTATTCTGTGTGTTCGTACTGCATTCCTTCTTACAGCTGAGAAATATCCCATTGTATGTATATACCAGAGTTTGCTTATCCATTCATCTGTTGATGGGCATTTGGGTTTTTTCTAACTTTTGGAAATAGTGAATAATGCTGCTATGAACATTGGTGTGCATATATCTTTTTCTGTCCCTGATTTCAATGGTTCTGGGTATATGCCCTGTAGTGGGATTGCTGGATCATATGACAGTTCTATAGTTAGCTTCCTGAGGATCCATCACACTGTCCTCCACAATGGTTGCACTGCTCTTCATTCCCATCAGCAGTGGATAAGGGTTCCCATTCCTCCACTTCCTCTCCCAAACTTGTAGTCCTCTGTTTTTTAATAGCCTAAAGTCTAATGGCTGTAAGATGATATCTCATTTTAGTTTTGATTTGCATTTCCTTAATAGCTAGTGATGTTGAGCATATTTTCATATGCTGTTTATCCATTTATATTTCTTCTTCAGAGAAATGTCTGTTCAAATCACTTGCCCATTTTTTAAAATGGGTTGTTTGCTTATTATTTTCAAGGTGTAGGATTTCTTAATATAAGCTGGATATTAGGCCTCTATCAGATAGATGATTACCAAATATTTTCTCCCATTGATTAGACTGCATTCTCACTTTCTTGACAAAATCCATTGAGGTACAAATGTTTTTTTTATTTCGAGGAGGTCCCATTTATCTATTTTTTATTTCATTGCTCATGCTTTGGATGTAAAGTTTATGAAGCCATTTCCTACTAAAAGGCCTTGTAGATTCTTCCCTACATTATCTTCCAAGATCTTTATGGTCTTGGCTCTTATATTTAGATCTATGATCCATCTTGAGTTAATTTTTGTATAAGGTATGAGATGGTGTTTCTTCCTCCATCTTTTGGATATGGATATCCATTTCTCCCAGCACCATTTGTTGAAGAGACCATTCTCTCCCAGTAGATTGGGCTTAGTGCCCTTGTCAAAAATCCATTAACTGTATATGCAAAGATCTATATGAGAACTCTCAGTTCAGCTCCATTGGTCAGCATGTCTATCCTTGTGCCAATACCATGTGGTTTTGTTGTGGGTTTTTTTTGTTTGTTTGTTTTTAGTTTTTGTTTTTTCTTTACCATGCAGCTTTGATCACTGTAGATTTGTAGTATGTTTTGTGTGTGTGTGTTCCAATAAAGCTTTATTTACCCAAATAGGCAGCAGGTCAGATTTGGCCGACTGTTTGTGGTTGCCAGCCAAAGCCTGGTTTAGAGTTGTGTGGGGAGAGAATTTGATAGGAGATGATAGGATGTTATGATTTTATAACATACAAGAAAATAACCCCAAGAGCTATAAAGTTATGAAGTTAATCAAATCCTTTGGGGAACTATCTCTTTACCTTTTTTTTTTTTTTAAGATATATATATATTTTAAAAGATACTTATATTACATAAATGTTACACAAAAATTACAGGAATTCCCATGATCTCCACTTCCCATACCTCCCATAACATCTCACATAAACATCTTTCATTAGTGTGGCACATCACCTGCAATGGATATACACATCCTGGGGCTTTGCCACTAAGTATAGACCACAGTTCACATCGTAGACCACACTCTCTCCCACACAGTTCAGCATGTAGTGGGTTTTATACTCAGGAAGTGTGATTCCTCTGATTTTTTCCCCAATATGTCTTTGGCTATTCAGGAACCTTGCCCCTCCAGATAAATTTCCTGGTCAGTTTTTCCAATTGTCACAGCAATTTTTAATGAGATTGAGTTAAATCTGTAAATCAGTTTGGGTAGGATAGACATCTAAATGATGTTTAGTCTTCTTATCCATGAACAAGGAATATTCTTCCAATTATTTAGGGCTTCTTTGATTTTCTTTAACAGTGTTGTGTTATTTTCTGTATACAAGTCATTTACATTATTAGTTAAATTTATTCCTAGGCATTTTATTCTTTACTTGCTATTGTAAATGGTGTTTTTTTTTTCTTGATTTCCTCCTCATATTGCTCGCTATTAGTATAGAGAAATGCTACTGATTTTTTGCACATTGATCTTATAACTTGCCACTTTCCTGAACTCATTTCTAAGCTCTAGAAGCATTGCTGTAGATTTTTCAGGTCTTTTGAGGGATAGAATCATGACATCTGCAAATAGTGAAATTTTTACTTCTTGCTTTCCAAGTTGGGTTATTTTATATCTTTCACTTACCTAAGTGCTTGATCAAGTCCTTCTAACACAATGTTAAACAAGAGCAGTGACAGTGGGCATCCTTGCCTTGTTCCAAATTTTAGAGGGAAAGTTGTATGATTTCACCACATAATATGATGTTAGCAGTGGGTTTTTCATATATACCCTTTATCATGTTTAGGAAGTTTCCTTCTATTTCTATCTTTTGAAGTGATTTTATCAGGAAAGAGTGCTGTATTTTGTTGCATGCTTTTTCTGCATCAAAAGAGATGATCTTGTTAATTTTTCTTTGATCTGTTTATGTGGTATATTACATTGTTTGATCCTCTTATATTGAAAAATCCTTGTATTTTAAGGATGAAATCCACTTGGTCATAGTGTACAATTCATTTGATGTGTTGTTGAATATGAATAGAAAGTATTTTTTTTTGAGGATTTTAACATCTAGTTTCATTAACTTAATGTTCTATAATTTTCCTGTCTTGTGGCATCTTTGGCTTTGGTTTTAGGGTGATGTTGGTATCATAGAATAGGTTAGGCAATGTTTCCTACACTTCTATGTTTTGGAAAAGTTTATGCAGGATTGGTGTTACTTCCTTCTAGAATCTTTGGTACAATTCACCTGTGAAGCCATCTGTTCCTGGGCTCTTCTTAGTTGGGAGGTATTTGATGACAAATTCAGTCTTCTTACTTGTGATTGGTCTGTTGAGTTTATCAGTTGCTTCTTTTGTCAACGTAGGTTGCATCTGTGTTTCTAGGAATTTGCCCATTTCTTCTAAACTCTCCATCTTGTTGGCATATAATTTTTCAAAGTATCCTCTTAGGATACTCTTTATTTCTGTGGGGTAAGTGGTGATATGCTCTTCCTCAATTCTTATTTTTGGTATTTGCCTATTCTCTCATTTTTTGTTTGTTAGAATAGCTAAGGGTTTTTCAATGTTATTAATCTCAAAGAACCATCTTTTGGTTTTCTTTATTTTTTTCTAGCATTTTCTTATTTTCAATTTCACGTATCTCAGCTCTAATCCTTGTTATTTCCTTCTTTCTACTAACTTTGGAGTTAATTTGCTGTTCTTTTTCTAATTCCTTCAGGTGTGCAGTTATTTCTTTGATTTTAGCTCTTTTTTTCTTTTTTTAATGTAGGCACTTATGTTTATGAATCTCCCTCACAGTACAGCTTTTGCTGTATCCCATAGGTTTTGATACATTGTATTGTCATTTGCATTCATTTGAAGGTAGTTACTAATTTCTTTTGCAATTTCTTCTTTTACCCACTGATTGTCTAAAGTGTGTTGTTTAACTTCCATATCTTTTTGCCTAATCTGCTTCTCTGCCCCTTACTGATTTCCACCTTTATAACATTGTGGCCAGATAAATTACTTTGTATAATTTCAATATTTCTGAATTCATTGAGAGGTGTTCTGTGGCCTAGCATATGGTCTATCCTGTAGAATGATCCATGTACTCAAAAAGAATGCATATCCCACAGTATTTGGGTATAATCTTCTGTATGTCTATTAGGTCCAGATGTTCTAATGTATTACTCAAGGTATTTGTTTCTTTATGTATTCTATGTCATGATATTCTGTCTAATGGTGATAATGTTGTATTAAAGTCCCACACTATAATTGTAGAGGTATATATTTCTCCCCTTAGTTTTTTCAACATTTGCCTCATAAATTTTGAGGTGCCCTGGTTAGGTGCATAAATGTTCATGTTTTTCCTGTCTTCTTGATATATTACCCCTTCTATTTTTATATTGTGTCCTTCCTTGTCTCTCACAATAGTTTACATTTACAATCCATTTTGCCCAATACCAGTATAGCTACTCCCAATCTTTTTTGGTTATTGTTTGCTTGTTAGATTGTTTTCCAACCATTCACTTTCAGCCTCCTTGCATCCCTGGGTCTAACATGGTGTTTTTGTTGACAGTATACAGATGGGTCATATTTCCTTTTCTATTCTGCCAATCTGTGTCTCTTGACTGGTGAGTTTAATCCATTAACATTCAATGTTATTTCTGTCAAGGACTTACTTTCAAAAGCCGTATTTTCTTTAGATTTATATATGCTATATGTTGTTATATAAACAACATATAGCATATGTTGCTATATGTTTAAAAAGATTTAAAAAAAGTTTTTATCTTTTTAGTTGTTCTTACACTCTCCTCCAACTCTCTCTCAATTTCTTTTTTCTTTTTGAACTACATAACTCCCTTTAGTATTTCTTGAAGAGCAGGTTTCTTGTTAAACTCTCTTAATTTCTGTTTATCTGTGAATATTTTGAACTCTCCTTCATTTTTGAATGTCAGCTTTCATGGATAGTGAATTTTTGATTCCAAGTTTTTTTTTCCTAGCACCTTACCTACTACTGCCTTCTCGCCAACATGGTTTCAGTTAAGAAATCAGCCCTTAATCTTATCAAGCTTCCCTTGTATGTGATAGATCTCATTTATCTTGCTGATTTCAGTTTTCTCTCTTTTTCTTGAGCATTGGACATTTTGATAAATATATGTCTTGGGGTAGGCCTATTAGGATTATGCAATATGGTGTGGTGCTGCACTTCGTGGACATGTACAACCATGTCCCTCAAAAAGTCGGAAAATTTTCAGTCATTATTTCCTCCAACACTCCTTCTGTCCCCTTTTCCTTCTCTTCTCCCTCTGGGATGCCTATCATGCATATGCTAGTGCATTTTTTTGTTGTCATTCAAGTCTCTAAGTCCCAGCTGGATATTTTCCATTTTTTAAATCTATCTGTTCTACTACTTGTCTGATTTCAGCTGCACTGTCTTCCACATAACTGATTATTTCATCTGCCTGTTTAAATCTGCTGTTATGTGCTTCCACTGTATTTTTGATTTCTTGCATTGTGTCATTGATAACCATAATATCTGTTATCATTTTATGTATGTTGACAATTTTTTCAGTATGTTGTCCCACTGTCTTCTTAATATCCTTAATCTCTTCCTTCATTTCATTAAGTTGTTTCATGATATTTGTTTTGACATCTCTGATTAGTTGTTCCATGTTCTGCAACTCCTCCTGTTTTTTAGTTTGTTCATTAGAATGGACCATGTTTTCCTGTTTCTTAGTATGGCTTGTAAATTTTTTTTCAGGTGTCTAGGCATCTGTTTATCTTGATGAGTTTATTCAGTTGGTTAGCTTCTCTTTCAGGTTTCATTTTGTTGTTTTTGTGTATTTGGTAAGGTTTCACTTTGTCATTTCCTTCCTCTTATTCTATTTCCTTGTTGTTATATATGTTCTTTTGGAAAAAACTGTAGGACCAAAGAAAAAGAAAGAGATAAAAAGAGAAAAAGAATAATAGTAATAATAAGTTTTAAATGTAGAAAAGGAACCATACAAAAGCTAGGAAAATAAATAAATATGAATAAGAAATCATAAAAGTACAGAGGAACAAGAACAAAAGCGGAATAGAAACAATGACGTGAGAAACAAAATATAAAAACATATAGAGAATGAAAAATGCTGGAAGGATGAGAAGAGAGGATGAGGAAAGAGAAAGAGAAAAAAGTAAAAAAAAGGAAACAAAACAGGAAAAAGAGAGAGAAATAAGAAAAAATGTATATGTATATGAAACAAAAAGAGGTGAAATGAAAGAAAAACAGAATATAGACCAAAGAAGGAAAGAAAAGAAGTAACAGAGATAGAAAAATCAGTTATAAAAGAGGAAACAAAGAAAGGAGAAACAACAACAACAAAAAAAAAAAAACAAGAAATAAAACACCAGCAACTTAAAAAATACAACCAAAGAAAAACACCCTTTCATCATAGGTCCCTAAGGAGCTTCTCAGGCTGCCTGTGTTCATCAATCAGTCACCCTGCAGCCTGCCTTCTGCAGGTGATGATCCAGGTTTTAGAGAGTAAAAATAAGAAAAAAGAAAGAACCCTTTAAAAAAAATAACAGATCCAAGGAAACCTAAAAGAAAAAGAATAATTATATCTCCCCTGTCATAAGGTATGAGTTTGGTACTTGAGAACCCTGTGGATCAGTCCTCTAAGGGAAGCCAGGAATCAAACCAGGTATCTCATATATACAAGGTGGGAATTCACCCATTCAACTAAACTGTCTACCTGGGTTAATTTACATTCAGAAATCTATCTCGGCCACCCTTTCCCCTTGAATTTCAGACCTCTAGAGCTCACTAGAGTCCTGCTGATTTGGTTCCTGTCCCTGCCCCCTATCTAATCTAGTAGCTTTCTCTCCATGGGCAGCAGGGCATGACAGCCTGCCTGAGAGGATCCCCCCTTACCTATCCCTGTAAGTTCAAGGTCCCTTCTGAGATTCTGAGATTCAAAGGAGGCTCAGCTGGCCAAACTCACCCCAAAGAAACCACTCTCCACCCTCCCTAAAACTTCTTCCTCCCAGGGAATGCCCCCTTCCACTCTGTTGGTAGCAATGTAAGGCTACTTTGCCCTGAAGGTGAAGTATATGTGCTATTTCCAGTCACAGGGGTAAGAAACTCATGGTTTTTCTTTGATTTCCTTAGCTTTCCATAAGGCCTCCTAAAATACTCAGAGTATCTTCATGTTCTATATATATCCAAAGCAGGTCCTTTAGATAGGTCCCTGGCTTCTCTCTGCTTTTTTTGGTGAAAGGGTCAGACTTTATCCACCTACATCAGTGCCATTTTCCGAGAACCCATACTTGCACCTTGCAAAAGTCATTCTTGCTGCAGGATGGGTTCAAAATCTAGGGAAAGACTAGAATGACTGAAGAATGACAAATGATATGAAACAAATTCTTATGGAGGTGTGAGGCCTGCTTTTGTCCTGGGATAACAATGTGTCCCTTTTTTAAGTCATCCCGCACTTGGTGTTTATACAGAGAAATTTTCAGAGAGCTGTTTTCAACTTATTGGTGTGGAAAATGTATACTGTTCAGAATTCTGTGAAACCCTGCAGAGATGACAATGCTACCCTGAACATATGCAATGGTCCTTGGTCACATACTTTATGTCTGGAAGTCATTCTGTCTTCATCCCAAATACATTGTGCTGCTGTATCAACAGTAATGAAGGAAATATCAGTTGTGGGTATTCTCTTAAAGAAGGGGCTTGAACAAGGGGCTCCCTCAAGCATCAGAGTTCTTCCCGGTCCCCAGGAAATTCAAGTCAAGATGAATGGATTATGCTTAGGATTATAGTTATGCTTCTTTTCTCACCATCCTCCAATATTCTGGAAAAGATACTGTATTCACTCCTCAGGAATTTGCTCTTCCAGAAAGGGCTCCTTTCTCTTAACACTCTCCTGCATGCTTGCTGCTTCATGTCTGTCAATAAAACTTCTATCCAATTGGCTTTCCCTTAATTTGAAACAGTTATTTCAACCATGTATCCTCACCACCTCCCTCATTTGTGATGCAGATTTCCCATGCTCAGCTGATGGGTTTATCATAAAGTGCATTGAGAAAAGAGAGAAATTCAATCAGCAAAGAAGTCCCTCAGCATCCTACCTTCAAACCAACAAATTACATATATCTGGATCCAGTGACCCTGTGGATGGTAAAAAACTTTAGAGTGATTACAAATCCTTCCCTCTTCCTCTTATCATAATCAAATCCTATCATTTCAATTCCATCTCTCACCACTCAATTGACTCCTCTGTATTTCCACCAACACCTACCTACTCCATACTACCATTCTCTCTCTTGTATGAAACACGTTATGAGCTGATCCCCATTTCCATTATTTCTCCATTTTGATTACTTAAATTAACAAGAACAATCTTCTTTTGAACTCTCAAATATAGTTCATTCTATAAACAAATAAATGCAACTATTACCACCTATATTTTCTTTGTTTTTCTACATTTCATTACACATGGTTTGGTTAAATTGCTAATGACTATCAAGAAAATGTTTCCCTTGTTTCCTGTGGACATCCATGGATTCATTATATGATATTCCTGTTGAAAACAATAACATGTTAAGTTTTAACAAAAATGCTCATTATGAAAAAATGTTTTGCTCTGTGTAATGGATAAGGCTTAAATCATTTAAAATGCATTTGGTTAGTGGCATGAAATTCATATCCCTAACAGAAACAAGAATATATATTTTATTCAAATTAGTTTGGATTTGGTTTCATATGATGAGGTATTTTTTTAATAGATAAAGCCATGTTTCTAGCTATAATATGTAGCCCATTATCTATCTTGTGTTTTCATTTTGAAGACAGCATTTGTAAGAAAGATGCAATACATAATCAAAGACCTAAATTTAGAAATGCAGTATAACACTTTTCTCATTGGAGGAAAATAGCCTTTAATATAATATTCCAAACCAGAAAAAAGTTGTTAAAAGTAATTACTTTGAAAATAGTTATTATTTACTGAATGTCTGTAAACAAATCATTTATACATTTTCAGCTTTGCTTTGCTTATCCAAAAAATTCTGAAATTGTCTTATTTTTCTCACAGAGCCCCATTAGCATTACATTAGGTCTGTAGTATAAAATACTTAGACCAATACACATTTTGATTGCCTTTTAACAGTTATTATTTATAGCTTTCGCTTTGTTTCTCATAAAATGCTTTTTTGACAACATTCTCTTCCTCTGATGGTATACCTAAAAATAATAATACAAACAGCATTTAGGAGATAAGTCTTTAAAGATGCTCCTGGTGATTGAGTTCAGTGCCCTCAAAAAAGACATGCTCAATTCTTCAACTGTTTTCCTATGGGCATGAATCCATTTGAAAAAGGTTTTTTGAAGGTATTATTCTGTGGCCAAATTGAATCAGGGTAGGGTGTTTAAGTTTCCTAGGCTGTGCAAAAAATAGCATGAAATGGGTCCTGTTAAACAATGGGAATTTATTCACTCATGGTGTGAGGCTGGGAAAATGTCCAAATGAAGGCATCATAAAGGTGGTGCCTTCTGGGGCTGGCTACTGTCAAATTTTGGTCCTTAGCTTGTCACATGGCAAGACACATGGTGACATATCATGGTCTCTCTGACATCTTAAATGTTCCATTGATGATCAGCTTCTTGCTTCCTATGGCTCTCTCTCCATCTGAATTTCATTCCACTTATTAAGGATACCATTCACTGGATTAAAACACTTCTTGATTGTGCTGATCCACACCTTAACTGGAGTAGATTCATCAAAAGTCTTACTTACAAAGGGTTCACACTCACAGGAATGGATTAGATTTAAGTACATATTTTTCTGTGATTGGTACAGTATCAAACCACCACATAGGTCTTGATGCATATGCCTTACAGAGAGAAAATTTGAATGCCGTCAATCAGAGAAAGCCACAAGAAGAAGCTAGGAGACAGAACAAACCAAAGTGTAAATCACCCTGTGGTGGAGATCTGCCAGCACCAGAGTACTACTGACTCCAGGATTAAGCATGCTTTTGTCAACACTTTAATGAGACATTTCCAGCCTTCAAACCTGAGGGAGTAAATGTCTCTTATTAGGCAGACCCAGTGTGCATGTTGTTTCTCTAGAACTTCCTGGTAACTAAGACAGAAAGCTTTTCAGGGAAAATATGGAGTAGTAAAATTTGACACAAAAGTACTTACTTGAGGAAGCATCTCAGATCAGCCAGGATTTTCAGTAAAAGCAGATGGTATGCAGAAAACTCTTTCCTGTTTTCTCCTCAAAATTCAGGGGCAGCTCACTCAGACTCTCTTCCATGTCATCTGTACAATGTATGCACTGGCAGAGCTCACAGATGAGGAAAGCTCCCAGCATGGCATCTTCCTGGGTATCTTCAGTTTCCACATTGATCATATGCACAGGCTGGAGGGTCATCTCATCCCTGGAACACAGATATTCTACTACTGTGTCATACTATTTCTCTTCATGTGTAAAGATGAGATCAAATGTATCTTTGCACTCTTGAAATATTTCTGGCTGGAACTTGGTTCTCTGATTTCTTCCCAAGATATGTACAATTCCATTCTGGGTAAAGAATTCTTCAACTTTCTTTAAAAAGTCATTGTACATTTGCTTGTATGTTGTTGTGAAATCATCAATCATGCAGTGATTGGGATCTGGACCTTGTAGCTTCACATGACATCCAGTTCCAAAAGACCCAACACTGTACCTTTTATTCCTGAGAAGACCATGGACTTCCATGCTATTTATGTTACTTCTACATACCACAGCCAACCTGAGTGTTGTTGAGGTCATGATGGTGGCAACTTGGAACTTCCATGAAATTTATGGCCCTCAGCAGATGTAAAGACTCAGAAGACACAAGGAATACTACCTACCTCCACAAATTCTAACTAACAAAGTATCAAAGAACAAGAAACAGACTTATATACGTTATGTTAGAGTGGGAGAGGGCTTTCATAGGTTTTGACTGATTGAGTTACCATCAGGATTATAAAGGCTGAGCCTAATCCAATCATGAGAATGCTGGATGTGATGAAATCTCCTAAACCACTAATTCTCGACAGGACTAATAGCCACCCTATGGAGAGCACATTGAAATATTGAGTTAGATCATTTGGTGCTTGAAGACATTTGGGGCTGCTTTTATAAATAGTAGCGAAGACTACCAGTCCAACTGGAATGCTTAGGACAATATTGCACAAATCTAAATTGTCCAATATCTCACAGAACACTGCAGTAGCCTTGGGACATGGCTATGGGTATAAAACCTGCTTAAACATTCCTGTGCCTATAAACTTTTATTATACATATAATTATAATGTATTATTGCATGTTTCTAGAAGTGCAGTGATGTAAATCAAAGGAATATTGTACATAGTTGTGTCCAGAATTTCTTAATATGTTCACCAATACAGACAGATTTTGGAAAACATCTTTGCTAAAAGTATTTGAGGATTCGTAACAACACAACTAAACATTTTGAGTTTTTTACTCTTGAAATCAATTCATCAAGGGAACCTAGAAATTGACACAAGCTTCTTTGTATTTTAATATGTCTTCATTTACAGGGCATCTAACCTCTCCATACTGAAATACAATAAGTGTAAAATTATTTTTCATCAGAAGTAAGATGGCGTTAGTGTAGGAGGGCACACACTGCAAGCTCCCAGAGCAAGGCAGATTGTGGACAGGGTCCTGCCCGATGGGTCTGTGCTCTGCACGCGTGGAGTGAGAAGCTTGGGACATCTATCTGCGCGGATCAGCGGCGTGGATGGAACGGTGGAGATTCGTGAGTTTTGAGGCTGCCGGTGGAGGTTGGCACGGGCGGCTGAGCCCCGTGGTTAGGGGGAAAAAAATAAAATAAAATAAAACGGTCATTTGGAGCCGCGAACAGGGCGAAAAAGTATTATTTTCTGGGGATCTGGCTGCATGGCACCCCTTGGACCTTGTGTGAACAGAACAAACGAGCTAATCAGCACCCGGTGAACCGGAGGGGGGATTTTGGTCGGGGAACGGAGCTGATTTCCCTAGCCACCGAGGGATAAGAGCTGAGCCACTGCGAAGCCAGGAAGAAGGGACACTTCCCAAAAAAGGGAGGGATCTGTTGGAGGACAGGGAAGGGTATTTTATATTTTTAGACATCGATCTGGCTGCCTGCACCGCCTCATAGCTTTGGGGAGCAGATAAGCCGACCTGAAGCAGCATCAGGCTGAGAGCAGGTGCGAATCTGCACTCAAACTGATTTACTGAGCAGCCCGGTGACGCTCGAGCTTGACTCAAGAAGGGGCGGATCAGCCCTCTTTAGCACTCCTCACTGACTAACAACAGAGCTACAGCTAACCTGGGGAGTCCGGAAAGTGGGACGTGCTTGATTGATTTCCACGGGCCCAGCTAGGGTCCCTTCCGTAAGGGGGTTGGTCTAGAGGAAGAATTATTTTGGATCCTGCATTTGGCTAAAAAATAAAAATTAAAAAAAAAAAGTGAGGTCAACTCAACAAATGAAAAATAAATTCTTTTTAATTTAGTTTAATAGCTAAAACCTGCTTCAGGACCTGCATATAGAACCCTGTGGGGAAATTCATTGATAAACACAAGTAGGCAGGAAGGATCCACGTGGACACTAGGGGAATCATTGACCACCCTTAGCTCTGTTTGACTGCTTGCCTGTGTGGATCTTTGGTTTCTCTCTGTTACTTTCTGGTCTATTGCTATTATTTCCTCTTTCCTCCCCCCTTCCGATTTCCTTCTATTTTTTTTTTTTTAAATAGGTGCTGCCACTTTGTCGCTTCTTTGCTGGGTTTCTTTTTCAGTAATTTCCCACTCACTGTATATATTGATTCTGTATTACAAACTATCGCTTATCCTTCCTGCATCTTTCTGCCTTCTGTTTTCTGTTGTGGCACTTAGAGATATTTTTTCATAGGCCCACAACTTAAGGGTGTCAATTTCTATTACATCTATTTTGTTTTCTTCTTCTTCTTCTTCTTTTTTTATTAGTATTAACTTTTTCCTTTCAGACCTTTCTCTACTATTTCTCTCCCTCCTCATAATTCTAGCCTTCTATATCACTATATATATATTCCTCCATTTGTTTTCCCAGTCCATTGTAGGAACTCAATATTTTTTCCTA
Source organism: Tolypeutes matacus (assembly GCA_026826555.1). Taxonomy (NCBI): domain Eukaryota; kingdom Metazoa; phylum Chordata; class Mammalia; order Cingulata; family Chlamyphoridae; genus Tolypeutes; species Tolypeutes matacus. The sequence continues at coordinate 694,219 of JAKSZT010013614.1, read as the reverse complement.
GTACTCTACACTGCGTACACAAGTTAAATATTCATCTCATTAAGTCTCATTTTGCCCCTCTTCTAACTTTTATCAATATTTCTATTATCCTTCTGCCTTCCTTGCATCTTTTGATTCCTCTGGCCCTAACCTTTTGCCTTCAAGGGAACATAGAAAGAAGCAAGGAAATAAAATAAGAAGAAAAACTGCCAAAGAGAAAACTTAACTTACACGCAGAACCAACAGCTAAATAAAATTCTAGAGCATAGAGAAAAGCTAATCAACTGAACAAACCCATCAAGATAATATGATGACCAGAGGGCAATAGAAAAGTACAAATGACTCTGAGAAACTGGAAAACATGGACCAGTCCAATGCATAAAATAAAAACCAGGAAGTGATGCAGAACATCGAACAATTAATCAGAGTTATCCAAACAAATATCATGGACCAACTTAAAGAACTGAAGGAAGAGATTAAGGATATAAAGAAGACACTGGGAGAACATACTGAAGAAATAGCTAACACACCTAAAAAGGTAATGGATATGTTGGTGAACAAAGGTACAAGTCAAGAAATGAAAAAGACGATGGAATCACATGGCAGCAGATTTGAACAGGCAGAGGAAAGAATTAGTGATATGGAAGACAATACATTTGAAATCCAAGAGATTGTAGAACAGATAGACAAAAAGATAGAAAAAATTCAGCATGGTCTCAGGGAATTAACCGATAATACAAAACATACAAACATACACACTATGGGCATCCCAGAAGGAGAAGAGAAGGGAAAGGGAACAGAAGGAGTGTTGAAGGAAGTTATGGCTGAAAACTTCCCAACTATATCGAGAGAGATGGATGTGCAGATCCCGCAAGCAGAGCGCACCCCAAATACTATAAATCCCAACAGGCAACTAAAAGATATATACTTGTCAAAATGTCCAATGCTCAAGACAAAGAGAAAATACTCAAGGTAGCAAGAGAAAAGAGAACCATCACATACAAGGGAAGCACAATAAGATTAAGTGCTGATTTCTCAGCTGAAACCATGGAGGCAAGAAGACAGTGGTATGACATAGTCAAAACACTAAAAGAAAAATCTTCCAGCCACGAATTCTCTAGCCAGCAAAATTGGCATTCAAAAATGATGGAGAGTTCAAAATATTCACAGATAAACAGCAATTAAGAGAGTATATCAAGAAGAAACCAGCACTTCAAGAAATACTAAAGGAATCTTTACAAGTTGAAAGGAAAAAACAAAGGAGAGAGAGTTGGAGGAGAGTATAAAAAAAACTGAAATGTCAAAGAGAAAAACAAAACAACATATGACATACATTAACCCAAAGAAAAAATGGCTGAAGTAAGAAATTCTTTACGAGTAATAACACTGAATGTTAATGGATTAAATTCACCAATAAAAAGACACAGATTGGCAGAATGGATAAGAAAATATGATCCATCTATATACTGTCTACAAGAAACCCACCTTCGACCCAGGGATTCAAGGAGGCTGAAAGTGAATGGCTGGAAAACCATTTTAAAAGCTAACAATAGCCAAAAAAGGGCACGAGTAGCTATTCTAATATCAGAAAAAATAGACTTTAAATGCAAAACTATTGTAAGAGACAAAGATGGACACTACATATTAGGAAAAGGAGTAATCTCTCAAGAAGAGAGAACAATCATCAACATTTATGCACTTAATCGAGGTGCCTCCAAATATGTGCGGCAAACTCTGGAAAAACGAAGAGGAGAAATAAATTCCTCTACAATTATCGCAGGGGACTTCAACACACCACTATCATCATTAGACAGAACATCTGGGCAGAGAATCAATAAAGAAACGAAGGCACTCAACAATACATTAGAAGATTTGGACTTAATAGACATATACAGAACACTACACCCAAATACAGTGGGATTTACATTCTTCTCGAGTGCACGTTGAACATACTCCAAAATAGACCACATGCTAGGCCACAAAACAACACTCAATGAATTCAGATAGTTTGAGACTATACAAAGTAATTTCTCTGACCACAATGGAATGAAGTTGGAAATCACTAAGGCCTAGAGAAACAGGTTAGGCACAAGGATATGGAAGTTAAGCAACACACTCTTAGACAAACAGTGGGTCAAAGAGGAAATTTCTAAAGAAATCAGTAACTACCTTGAAACTAGTGAAAACGACAACACAACATATAAAAACCTATGGGATGCAGCAAAAGCAGTCCTGAGAGGGAAGTTCATAGCCACAAATTCATATATAAAAACAGAAGAAAGAGCTAAAATTGAAGACCTAACTGCACACTTGGAGGAATTGGATAAACAAAAAAAAAACTAAACCTAAAGGAAGTAGAAAGCAGGAAATAAGATAGTTTAGAGCAGAACTAAATGAAATTGAGAATAAGAAAGCACTGGAAACAATAAACAAAACCAAAAGCTGGTTATTTGAGAATATCAACAAAATTGACAAACCCTTAGCCAGACTAACAAATAAAAAGAGAGAACAGATGCAAATACATAAAATAAGGAATGAGAAACGGGATATCATTACTGACCCCACAGAAATAAAGAGTATCATAAGAGGATACTTTGAAAAATTATATGCCAACAAGAATGACAATTTAGAGGAAATGGATTAGTTTTTAGAAACCCACGAACAGCCGACATTGATGAAAGAAGAAATAGATGAACTCAACAGTCCAATTACAAGTAAAGAGATAGACTCAGTCATTAAAAACCTCCCAACTAAGAAGAGTCCAGGACCAGATGGCTTCACAGTTGAATTCTACCAAACATTCTGGAAAGAGCTAACACCAATTCTACTTAAGCTCTTCCAAAAATAGAAGTAGAAGGAATATTATCTAAGTCATTCTATGATGCCAACATTACCCTAATACCAAAACCAAATAAAGATACCACAAGAAAGGAAAATTACAGACCAATTACTCTAATGAACCCAGAAGACCTTATGTTGAGTGAAGCAAGCCAGGCACTGAAGAATGAACAGTACATGACCTCACTGTTCTGAACTGAGGAAAGTGAGCAGTCTCTGCGAACCATTATCTGAAAGATAGGTTAACAAAGGAGAGTAAGAGAAGAGCAGGCTTTGAGCCATCACCCATATGGACATAATCTATGGTAAAGGGATAGAGTGTGGTTGCATGTTGGGGGATGGGGCAGATGAGTGGTGGTGTTCCTGGGTTTGGTGATGCAGCACTGGGGTTGGGTGGATTAGGAAGGGCTGGTTCAAATCCCCAGGGCATGTATCTGTGAATCTTGACATTCCATGGGTTGGGAGAGGGGGATATCACGGGCCCTGGGGGGCTGGGGGAAGGGAAAGTCAAGATTTAATGGGTTGTTTGGTGGTCATGGGGAAGGTTTTTCATTACCTTACAGTAATGGACACAGGACATGGTAAATATCATCAAAATTATTAAACTGTATCATCTAAATTGTAAACTATACTGTAAATCACTGACAATGTTTAGTTGCTATATTTTGCTATCTGCATAACAGTTATAACAATGCTAACAACCAAAAAAAAAAAGGAGGGGAGTTAATATGGGATGGGGAAGGGGGGGTGGTTTGGTATCTGGGAGTCTCCGGCACTCCGTTTGTGACTTTGCTTTGACCTAAAAGTTCTTTGAAAATTAAATGAAAAATTGAGAGACAATGGGGATTGAGAGGAGGAAGGTGTCATGGCACACCAGACATCCAATAACACAGTGATAAAGGGAAGGAAAAAAAGGAAAAAAGAAAAGAGAAAGGAAAAAGTAATGAATATATATGCATATATATATATATATATATATATATATATTTTAAAGGCATTTCCTTTGCTTTTTTGCCCATTTTTTGAATGTCCCAATCCACTTATTATATTTTATTTTGTTTTGTTCTTTGTTTGATTATTTGTTTTTTTCCTTCTCTCTCTCTTTTTTTTCCCCCTGAGTCTCCTTATGTTTGTCTCTTGCATGTAAGCTTATCATAGTTGTTTCTTTTTCCTAGTAAGTGTATTTGATTATTTTATGGACTAAATGTTCATGGAGGATTTCGATCACAGAAGGGTTACAATAGGTACTGCGGGGGACTATTGGGGGTGTGTCTGGGGGTGGTTTCGTGGGGGTTGGTTCATCCGAATATACATGAAAGATATACAAACCCGTTCAAAGGATCGGGGGATGGTGCATGTTCACGATGGGTGGATAATCACACAATAAAAGAGGGGATCTGAATTCCTAGCCTGGAGAGCTCTTCCACAGTCTCCAAGGGAGCAGCAATAGTCCTCTGAGTGTAGGGACAGTGTCTGTCAAAATAGGATGACCCACTGATGTGTTTTTTTTAATTGATGAATACCCTTGTGGGTCTTTGCTCTTGTAAATGAGATTTAGCCTGCAGTTGTCGGGTGCCTAAGGGTTGCCACCTGAGAGCCTCCTTGTTGCTCAAATGTGGCCACTCTCTAAGCCAAACTCAGCATATGATTGCATTACCTTCCCCCCAACATGGGGCATGACTCCCGGGGATGAGCCTCCCTGGCAACGAGGGATTAATACCAAGTGCCAACTGGCAACACTGGAAAAAGACCTTGAATAAAAGGGGGAAATGGTAAAGACAAATGAGTTCAAGTGCCTAAGAGACTTCCAAGAGGGTCGGGAGGTCATCCCAGCGGTAACTCTTACGCACAGCTCAGTAGGAGCTCATAGAATATCTAAGTGCCTATCACCCCACACAGAGGGGTTCCTGAGAGCTCTGGAGACACCCAGGTCCTATATAAGGGGGGATAGCCCCAGAGACTGATGCCTTATCAGTGGGCTCTATTTTGGAATCTGTGCTCCTGAGAGTGACAGAATTGGACTCAAATAAGTCCTCCATGCACATGGTTCACCAGTCCTTTCTATTCAAACCTATAAGTTATGCTGGAGTTTTTAGGTATACTTCCCGAGACAGGAGCCTCTGGCCTACCTATGTGCCAGGTGTGCATGAAATCTGGGTGGAGCTGCAACTCCTACCCTACAGCTCAATGGACGCATCCAAGTCATCTGGTGAGGAGACAATGATGCGCAATGGCCATCCAAGGGAATGGAGAGGGCCTGCATCTACAGGCAGGATCATCCCACCCACCATTTCCATGGGATATAAGCCCTCTCTCACTTGGAGGTGGAGTGGACATCACCATCCCAGTCCCCTCAGGATTGGGGGAAGAACTATGGACTAGAGTGGACTTGGTGGTATTCTCTTGTTCACATATGGTGATTCTAGCAATGGAAGAAATTATAACAATGAGGTGGAGCCAGTGGTCACTTGACACTTTTGGGGTAGGGAGGGGATAAGCAGTTGAAATACAGGGGCTTCTTTGGGAGTTAGAGGTTGTCCTGAGTACCGTTGTGGCAACGGATGTAGGCCATTTTAAATCAGCACACACCACTCATAACTGAGTGGGAGAGTGTGGTCTACGGTGTGAACTGTGGTCTATGGTTGGTGGCAAGGCTCCAGGATGTGTAAGTTCATTGAGGGTGGTGGGCCACACTTGTGGGAGATGTTTGTTTGGGATGTGGTGTTAAGTGTGGGAGGTGGGCAACATGGGAATCCCAGTGGGTTTCGTGTAATATTTTGGGTAATCTAAGCACCTCTTAAAATTTATGTGTATATATATATATATATATATATATATATATATATATATATATATATATATAACATTTTTGTAAGCAAATACACATATATGCATATAAAAAATTATTTTTCATTTATTGTTCTGCATAGTATATTAAAGGAGTCAGGTAGACTTAAAATTATGTAGGAGGATCAAAAAATAGTCATGATTGTGAGTATTTTACTGTCCTGATTTTGTGATAATCAGGGTAAGCTAAACATTCACTCTGTTAGACACAATGCTTGTGTCCCTAGACCTAGTTTTTCTCCCTAGGTCTGGTTTTTAGAATGCTGCTGATAAACCAAGCCTGATTTATTATATGACCATCCTGTATGTGAAATGACTGTAACTCTATGTATCTTTGGTCAACTTGACGAGATATAGCAGGGGGGAGGATGTGGCTCAAATGGTTGGACATCCATTTCCCATATGGAGGGACCTGGTTTTGATCCCCAGGACCTCCCAGTAAAAATTTTAAAAAGAAAAATTTAGAAAGCATGTGGACTGCCAGGCTTCATGTGTGGGTAGACCATCAGGACCCATAAGCAGGTTAGCCCCCCAGGCCCTATGCATGGATGCACCATCAGGCCCCATGAGTGCCTGTGCCACCAAGCCCAATGCATGGGTGCACCACCAGGCCCTACCAAGCCACACAGCAAGATGATAACATAACAGGAGAGTGACACAAGGGAGAACCAAGATGAGACATTCTGAAAAACCAGGAACTAAGGTGGTGCAAGCAGTAGGACACCTCTCTCCCACATTAGAGATTCTGAGGCTGGAATCCCAGTGAAGACAGGAGGAGAAGGAGGAGAAGAGAGGGCAGGAAATGGAAACAGAGAGTTGCCCAGCAAATGGACACATAAACAGCAAAAATGAGGTAGGGGGGTAAAAATGGATAAAAGTAAATAAATAAATAAATAAATAAATAAATCTTTAAAAATGTATAGGGGAGTAAGATATGGCCTATAGTTAATAGTTTTTCATGATGCTTTTTCATAATTTTTAACAAATATTTTACAACAATGCAAATTATTTGTGGTGGGGTGATGTATGAAAGCCCTGTATGATGTTATGCATGTTTGTTTTGTAAGTCCACAATATTTACTAAACACTTATTATTTATGTATGTTCATGTATGAATGACATACTTCAATAAAGTGTTCTTAAAATGAAAAAAAAATCTTTTTAAAAATCATGGGACTTCATAATGATAAAGAGGGAAATTCTATCTGCAAAGCTATAGAGTGTATTTTTCTACATTACTCCTAATTAGGGTTACTCTCATATTCCAAATATTTCTAAATGACTAAACAGTGGATAGCTGTACTTCTCAAAGATTGATCCCCAAACAGTAGCCTCAGTATCAACTGGAAACTTTCAAAAAAGCAGTTTTTCAGACTTTGCCACAGATCTACCCAATCAGAAACTTTGGGATGGAGACCAGCAATCTATTTTTTTAAAACAAATCAGTTTTATTAATACATATTAATAAAGCATAAATTCATACAAACTGGACAATCTATGGTATTCAGTATAATCACATAAATGTGCATTCATCACTTCAGTCATCTTTAGAAGATTTTCATTATTCCAGTAATAATAATCTAAAAAACAAAAACCAAACAAACAAAACTCATCACCTTTCAATCTCTCTTTGCTTGCCCTGCCATACGTAGCTGCTATTCTGTTTCCTTGTCTATAGTTTACTTGTATTTATATTTTGTAAAACCACTATTATATATGCAATATCACCCATATTCATATTTTACATGAAGTTTCACTATATTATACGGTCCCATATCACATTTTTAAGCTTTCCTTCTAGTAATATAAATATCATTAGCCTTTCCCTTTCAACGACTGTCATACCCATATAATGGCTCTTCTAGTCACAAACACCATTATGTGTTCTTACCATTTCCATTCATTTCCAAAGATTTACAAACAAACTTTTAATCAATTCTGCACAGATTATCCATCAGCTTTCCATTCTCCATCCTCATCCTACTTTCTGGTGATCTATATTCCAATTATTAATTCCATGAGTTTATATAATATATTTAGTTCATAACACTGCAAACATAATAGATAATGTAGTCAAGAGGACAAATTCCTAGAAACATGTGAAATACCTACACTGACCTAGAAGAAATAGAAGACCTCAACAAACCAATCACAAGTGAAGAGATTGAAACTACCATCAAAAACCACCTAAAGATGAAAAGCCTGGGACCAGATGGCTTCACAGGTAAACACTACCAATCTTTCAAATATGATCTAATAATACTTTTGCTTAAGCTTTACCAATAAAAACGAACAAGAAAGGACACTACCAAACTCATTCTATAAAGCCAACATCACCCTAATTGTAAAAGCAGACAGATATTCCAAAAAATGAACATTACAAAACAATATGTCTAATGAGTATAGTTGCAAAAATTGTCAACAAAATACTTACAAACTGAATTCAAAACCACATTAAAAGAATTATACACAATGACCATTAGGGTTTTATCCCAGCTATGCAAGGGTGGTTCAATCCAAGAAAATCAACTAGTGTTATAAACCACATCGATAAATTGAAGAAGAAAAATCACATGATCCTCATGATTGATGCAGAAAAGGCATTTGACAAAATACAGCACCCTTCTTGATGAGTAAAAATTCAAAAGATAGGAATAAAAGGAAGATTTCTCAATATGGTAAAGTGAATATATGAAAAACCTACAACTAGCATTGTAGTCAATAGGGAAAGGTTGAAAGCTTTCCTACTGAGATCAGGAACAAGACATGGATGCCTACTGTTAGGACTGTTATTCAATATTTTACTAGAAGCTCCAGCTAGAGCAATTCAGCTAGATAATGAAATAAAAGACACTCAAATAGGAAAGAAAGAAGTAAAACTTTCACTATTTGCCAATGATATGATCCTATATCTAGAAAATCCTGGATAATCTACAACAAAGCTTCAGGAACTAAAAGACAAGTTCAACAAAGTGGTGGGATACAAGGTTAATACACAAAAATCAGTAACATTTCTATACACTTCTGATGTGAAATCTGAGGAGGAAATCAGAAAAAAAAATTCCATTTATAATAGTGACTAAAAGAATCAAATATTTAGGAATAAACTTAACCTAGGACATGAAGAACCTGTATTAAGAAAACCACAAAACATTGCTATAAGGAACCAAAAAAAAAAAAAAGAATTAAATAAATGGAAGGGAACAGTGACTTTGGAGGGGGCAGGCAAGATGGCATCAGTTTAAGTGGACACTCACCATCTCTCTTGCAAAAAACAGCTGATTGGGGACAGGATCCTGCCCAAGTGAGAATTTATGGGAGCCCACGGAGCAGGACAATTTAGGGCATTGATCTGGAGGGATCTGGACAGGGAGATAGATGACTCAAGATAAAACGGTGAGTTTTTAACCCAGGTCCTGGAAAACATGGATGGCTAATCCCCACCCTCAGGGCAGGGGACCAGGGTGAGCCCCATTACCCCTGGGCACCCAGTGAGAGGAGGCATTCTTTGAGAGTAGGAGGGTACTGGCAAGGGGTGGAAAGTGGTTTCCTTTCTGTGGGTTCGGTTGCCTGGACTCCCTTTGACTTTGGGGAGCACACCAGCTGGCTTGAAGTGGCACCAGGCTGAAGGGAGAGGCAAAACTGCTGAGGAAGACTGATTTAACTAACTGCCCTAGAATACAGAGGCTTGGCTTGAGATAGAGTGGGGTCAGCCAATTTAATAGTTCCACACTGACAACTTAAAATTTCAACTCCCCTAAGGGAATCAGTCAGTGGGAAACACTTAATATGTTTTCAAGAGCCTATTTAAGGTACCCTGGTAGGAGGGGGTGGTCTAGAAGAGGCTGGAAAATAATTTCAGGGCCATGTACTCAGTCCTCAGAGTCCCATTTGAATTTCAAAAGGGAACTCAACCTGACAGGGAGAGGGGAGGGGCAATCTGCTCATACAGCCTGCTGAATCCTGCTGCCCTAGGAGAGTAAAAGCTGCCCAGCAGAGAATGACTGAATAGCTTTCTGAAGAGCTAACTGACCCAATTAGAAAGGTAGCTCAGTGGAGGAATTTCTGTCCTGAATGTATGAGGCTGCTAGTTCAAATCTCGGCTCCTGTAAGAGTAGTGGTCCACCAGGATAGCTAACATCCAGCTGATACTGTAGGACAGGGAAAGCATAGACATTATTTTTGTACTAGCTTCTTTTGAGTTCCTTATTTAAAAAAAAAAATACTTAAAAAAAAATAACTTGGTTTACTCACTAAAACCCACCTCAAATCCTGCAAAGAGAACCCTGCAAGATAATCAATTGCTCAACACAGGCAGCCTGAGAGGCTCCACAAGGGCCAAAGAAGAAACACTGCTTTTCCTTAGCTTTGTTTGACTGCTTGCTTGTGCATTTGTTTGGGGTTTATTTTGTTTTATGTTTTGTTTTGTTTCTTGTTTTTCTTTCCTCTTTTAACCCCCCCTCCATTTTTAAAATTAGGTGCTGTAAGCTTGTGCCTTCTTTGCTGTACTTGTTCTTCCTTGATTTCCCATATTCTGTGTATATTGATGTTGTCTACCCAACACTATCTCTTTTCCTTCCCTTCATCTTTCAATCTTCTGCTTTGTGTTGTGGTTCTTACATTCCACCTTTTTAAAAAGAGTTCTCAACTTTACTGGTTTTGATTTTTATCTTATCTATTCAGTTTTTTTAAATTAACTTTTTCTCTTTCTCTCCATTCTTTTCTCTTTCTTTCTATCCTCAACATTCTGGTGTTTTAAACCATTCTCTATATTTTTCTCTATTCAGTTTCCCATTTCATTTTAGGTACTCCACTTTTTTATTCCTATTACTCTACACTGCTTACATGAGTGAAATATTCATTTTACTAAGTCTTATATAGCCCTCTTCTAACATGTACTATTATTACTATGATCCATTTTCTTATCTTACCTCTTTCGATTCCTCTGTTCCTAATCTTTTTCCTTCAAGGGAACATAGAAAACACCAAGGAAATAGAACAAAAAGAACAAAATGTCAAAGAGAAACGTTAACACACACACAAAAACAGCAGCTAAACAAATCACTAAAGCAGAGAGAGAAACTAAGCAACTGAATAAACCCATCAAAATAAATGATGACCAGAGAGCAACAAAAAAATTACAAACCATAATAAGAAACTGGAAGACATGGACCAGTCCAATGAACAAACTAAAAACCAGGAACAGATGAAGAACATTGAACAACTAATCAGAGTTGTTCAAACAAATATCATGGACCAACTTAATGAAGTGAAGGAAGAGATTAAGGATATTAAATAGATACTGAGAGAACATACTGAAGAAATTATAAATATAAATAAAGAGATAACAGAAATGATGGTAATGAATGTCATAATGCAAGAAATAAAAAACTCACTGGAATCACATAACAGCAGATTTAAACAGGCTGAAGAAAGTATTCGTGATGAGAAAGACAGTACATCTGAAATCAAAAAGATAGTAGAACAAATAGATAAAATGATAGAAAAAATCCAGCAGGGTCTTAGGGATTTAAATGACAACTCAAAATGCACAAACATATGCATTAAAGGCATCCCAGAATGAGAAGAGAATGGATGGTGTGTTGAAGGAAAAATTGGCTGAAAATTTCCCAACCCTATTGAGGGAGATGGATGTACATGTCCAGGAAGCACAGTGCACCAAAACCAGTATAAAACCTAACAGGTCTACTCCAAGATATAAACTTGTAAAATTGCCCAATGCTCAAGACAAAGAGAAAATACTCAAGGCAGCAAGAGAAAAGAGAACCATCACATACAAAGGAAGCTCAATAAGATTAAGTGCTGATTCCTCATCTGAAACCATGGAGGCAAGAAGACAGTGGCATGACGTAGTCAAGGTACTCAAAGTAAAAAACTTCCAGCCACAAATTCCCTAACCAGCAAAGCTGGCATTCAAAAATGATGGAGAGTTCAGAATATTCACAGATAAAGAAAAATTTAGAGAGTAAGAAACCTGCCAATAAGAAATACTAAAGGAAGTACCACAGTTTGAAAGGTAAAAACTGGAGAGATAGAGTTGGAGGAGAGTGTAAGAACAACTACAAAGACAAAAAGAGAAATAAAAACAACAAATGACATAAAAAACCCAAAGAAAATATGGCTGATGTAAGAAATTCCTTGAGAGTAATAACACTGAATGTTAAAGGATTAAACTCACCAGCCAAGAGACTCAGATTGGCAGAATGGATAAGGAAATATAACCCATCTATATGTTGTCTACAAAAAACCCACCTTAGACCCAGGGATTCAAGGAGGGTGAAAGTGAATAGCTGGAAAACAATTTTACAAGCAAACAACAACCAAAAAAGGGTGGGTGTAGCTATACTAATATTGGACAAAATAGACTTTAAATGCAAAGCTATTGTAGGAAACAAAGATGGACACTATATATTAGTAAAAGGGGTACTCTTTCAAGAAGAAAGTACAATTATAAACATTTGTGCACCTAATGAGAACACCTCAAAATACATTAGGCAAACACTTTCAAAAAATAAGTGGAGACATAAATGCCTCTACAGTTATAGTGTGGGACTTAAATACAATGTTAACATCATTAGACAGAATATCTCGACAGAGAATCAATAAAAAAACTTAGTCACTGAATAAAACTTTAGAGGATCTGGACCTAATAGATGTATACAGAAGGCTAAATCCAAATACAGTGGGCTATACATTCTCCTCAAGGGCACATGGATCATACTCCAAGAAAGACCACATGCTAGGCCACAGAAAACTCTCAAGAAATTCTGAAAGATTAAGATTATTCAATGTAATTTCTTTGACCAAAATGGAATGAAATTGGAAATCTCTAAGGGCCAGAAAACCAGATTAGGCACAAAGATATGGAAGTTAAACAACACACTTATAGATAAACACTGAGGCAATGAGGAAATCTCAAAAGAAATAAGTAACTACATTGAAACTAATGAAAATGACAACACACCATATCAAAACCTATGGGATGCAGCAAAAGCTGTACTGAGAGGGAAATTCATAGCCATAAATGCATTTATCAAAAAAACAAGAAAGAGTTAAAATGGAAGACATAACTGCACACGTGAAGGATTTGGAAAATCAACAAAAAACTAAACCCAAAGGAAGTTGAAAGAAGGAAATAACAAAGATTAGAGCAGAACTAAATGAATAGAAAATAAGAAAGTACAAGAAAAAATTAACAGAACCAAAATCTGGTTCTTCGAGAAGATCAAGAAAATTGAAAAACCCTTAGCCAGACTAAAAAAAGAACAAGAAAGATCTGATGTAAACACAAAAAATAAGAAATGAGGAAGGGGATATATCACTACTGACCCCACAGATATAAAGAGAACCATAAGAAGATACTTTGAAAAATTATATGTCAACAAGAATGATAATTTAGAGGAAATGGGCAAATTCCTATAAACTCACAAGCAGCTTATATTGATGAAAGAAGAAATTGATGTACTCAACAGCCCAATTACAAGTAAAGAGATTGACTCAGTCATCAAAATCCTCCCATCCAAGAAGAGCCCAGGACCAGAGGGCTTCCCTGGAGAATTCTACCAAACATTCCAGAAACAGCTAACACCAATCCTACTTAAGTTCTTCCGAAAAATAGAAGTAGAAGTTAAATTGTCTAACTCATTCTAAGATACCAACATTACCCTAATACCAAAACCAAACAAAGATGCCATAAGAAAGGAAAATTACAGACCAATCTCTCTATAGAACCTGGATGCTAAAATCCTCAACAAAATATTTGCTAATCGTATTCACCAACATATCAAATCAATTATATTCCATGACCTAGTGGGTTTCATTCTGGGTATGCAAGGATGGTTCAATATAAGAAAATCAATCAATGTAATACACCACATAAACAGATTGAAAGAAAAAAAATCACATGATCATCTCTATAGATGCAGAAAAAGCATTCAACAAAATACAACACTCTTTCCTGATAAAAACACTGCCAAAGATTGGAATAGAAGGAAACTTTCTGTTCATGATAAAGGGTCTATATGAAAAACCCACAGCTAACATCATCTTCAATTGTGTAATCCAAAAGCTTTCCCTCTAAGTTCAGGAACAAAACAAGGATGCCCACTTTCACAACTCCTATTCAGCAATGTCTTAGAAGTACTTGCTCAAGCATTGAGGGAAGAAAAATATATAAAAGGCATCCAAATTGGAAAAGAAGAAATAAAAAGTTTCACTATTTGTAGATGACATGATCCTATACATAGAAAGCCCAGAGAAATCTACAACAAATCTTCTAGACTTAAAAAGGAGTTCATTAAAGTCACAGGCAACAAGATCAATGCTCAAAAATCAGTAGCATTTCTGTACACCAATAATGAGCAAACTGAGGAGGAAATCATGAAAAAAATACTATTTACAATAGTAACTAAAAGTATCAAATAACTAGGAATAAATTTAACTAATGATGTAAAGGACTTATATACAGAAAAATACACAACAGTGTTAAAGGAAATCAAAGAAGACTTAAATAAATGGAAGAAAATTCCCTGTTCATGGATAGGAAGATTAAATATCATCAAGATGTCTACACTACCCAAATTAATCTACGGGTTTAATGCAATCCCAATAAAAAATCAACACTGTATTTTTTAATGAATTGGAAAAACTAAGTACAAAATTTATATGGAAGTGTAAGAGGCCCTGAACTGCCAAAGACATATTGAAAAACAAAAATGAATTTGGAGATATCACACTACGTGACTTTAAAACACACTACAAAGCTACAGTGTTCAAAACTGCATGGTATTGACACAAGGGTAGACATACTGACCAATGGAACTGAATTGAGAGTTCTGATATAAATCCTCGTATATACAGTATTCTGATATTCGACAAAGACACCAAGCACACTCAGTTAGGACAGAATGGCCTCTTCAACAAATGGTGCTTGGAGAACTGGATATCCATATCCAAAAGAATGAAAGTGGAACACTGTCTCACACCTTATACAAAAATCAACTCAGTATTGTTCAAAGATACAAATATAAAAGACAAGACCATAAAGACCTTGGAAGATAATGGAGGGAAGCATCGTCAGGACCTTGTAATAGGAAATGGTTTCGTGAACTTCACTCCCAAAGCATGAACAGCACAAGAAAAAAAAAAAATAGATAAATGGGATCTCCTCAAAATTAAAATCTTCTGCCCCTCAAAGGACATTATCAAGAAAGTGAAAAGGCAGCTGACTTAATGGGAGAAATTATTTGGCAACCATATATCTGATAGGAGCCTAATATCCTGCATATATAAAGAAATCCTACACCTCAAAAATAAAAAGACAAACAACCCATTTAAAAAATGGGTAAGTGACCTGAAAAGACACTTCTCCAAGGAAGAAATACAAATGGCTAAAAAGCACATGGAAAGATGCTCAACTTCAGTAGCTATTAGGGAAATGCAAATCAAAACTACAATAAGATACCATCTTACACCCATTAGAATGGTGGCTATTAAAAAACAGCAGAATATAAGTGTTGAAGAGGATGTGGAAGAATGGGAACCCTCATCCACTGCTGGTGGGATTGTCGAATGGTCCAGCCACTATGGAGAACAGTTTGGCAGGTCCTCAAAAAACAAACTGAAGAACTTCCATATGATCCAGCAATTCCACTGCTGGGTACATACCCTGAAGAATTGAAAGCGAAGCCACAAAAAGATATATTCTCACCAATGTTCATAATGGCATTGTTCAGTATTGCCAAAAGTTGGAATCAACCCAGGTGCCCATCAACAGATAAATGGATAAATAAAATGTGGTACATACATACAATGAAATATTACTCAGCTGTAAGAATGAATAAACTACTAACACATGGGATAACATGGATGAATCTTGAAGACCTTATGTCTAGTGAAGGAAGGCAGGCATTGAAGGATGAACAGTACATGACCTCACTTATATGAATTAAGGAAATTGGGCAGTCTCAAAGAACTATTGTCTATAAGACAGCTTTACAAGAAATATAAAGAGAAGAGAAGGTTGTGAGCCATCACCCATAAAGTGATAGAGTGTAGTTGCATATGGAAGGGATAGGACAGGAGCGTAGTGATATTATTGGGATGGGTGATGCAGGGTTGACAGGTGGGTAGATTCAGAAGAGTGGGTCAAAAGGTCCAGGATATTGAGGGGAAGGTTTGGAGAGGGACCAGGTGAACACTTGGGATTTGTGGGTATGAGGTTGAAAGTACAGAAGTGGGAATGCTCTTACGGCAATATGACAAGGAAGAGTTCCTGGTTTAGGGTGTTGGTTGTGGGAGCATTCAGGACAGGGCACACCTAGAGCAGGCATCTAAGGAGTGTGTGAGAGTTCATTCTATCATAATGTATTGTATCAGTAGGTAGAGACCCACATAATGAGTGGGAAGTAGTTGGACTCCCATCTTTGGGAGGACTAATTTGTTAAGAAATAGACAGGTGGGAATCTCTCAAGAGCAAGGTCAGTTCCTAATAGGGGAGGACAAACAAGTGTGTCATGACCTCTTGTTGCATGTAACTATGAATCTTGTCATCCAACAAGTCAAGCCAGGGGCTCATTGTGGGCTCTGGGTCAATGGGGTGGGAGGAATAGAATATATAAAACAGGGGATATTAAGTGGTCAGTGGAAATGTTTTTAATTACCATACAGTGATGGACCCAGGATATGGTAAATATCATCCAAATTTATAAAATTGTATGGTCTAAAACATAAAGTGTAGTGTAAAACTTTGACAATGTTTAGTAGCCATGATTCACTATTTGTATATCAGTTATAACAATGCTATAATCCACATATAAAAAGGTATTAACAAGGGGGGGAAAGGGGGAGGATGTTGGGTATATGAGAGTCTCATGCATTCTGTGTGTGACTTTTCTGTGAACTAAAACTTTTCTGAAAACAAAATGAAAAATAGTGAGACATTGGGAAATGAGAGGGGGAAAGTGCCATGGTATAGATTGGATACCAGTTATAGCAGCGATGAAAGGCAAAAGGTAAAAAAAAAAAAATTATATATTTTGCATTTTTTTAATATCACAATCTTTTATTTTTATTTTATTTTTATTTTTTTAAAAATGTTTATATATTTTCTCTCTTACATTTAAACTTATCATTATAATTTCATTTCCCTATTAATTGTATTCAGCTATAGTAATGGCTTCATCTTTGAAGAAGGTTTGGATGACAGAAGGGTTATAAATGGGGGGTGGATCATTGGTGTGAGGTGTCAGGGATAAGGGATGCATGAGAGGAAGTTCACCTGATCATAAATATAAGAAATAAAAAATGTTCAAATATTCACAGGGCATTGTCATAATGGGTGGAGAATCACTCAATAAATGAGAGAATACCGAATTCCCACCCTGAAGAGCTTTGTCGCATTCTCTAAGGAAGCAGCAACAGTCTCCCAAGTGCAGGTTCAGTGACTGGTGAAGGATGATCCACTGATGGGCCCTTGTTATTGATGACTTTGCTCTTGAAATAGAAACTTAGCCTATTGTTATGGGGTAACTAAGGGTTGCCTCCTGAAAGCCTCCTTGTTGCTCAAATCTGGCTTCTCTCAAAGCCAAACTCAGATTATGAATGCATTACCTTCCTCTTACTGTGGGACTTGAATCCTGGGGATGAGCCTCCCTGGCACCAAAGGAATACTACCATGTGCCAACTGGCAATGTGACTGGAAAAAGACCTTTAATAAAAGGAGGCAAATGTAAAGACAAATGAGTTTATATGGCTTAGAGACTTCAAAATGAGTCAGGAGGTCATACCAGAGCTAATGCTTATGCACATCTCAGTAGGATCTCATAGAATTCCAAAGTGGATATCACCCCAAAAAGGGGGGCTTCTGAGATCTCTGGATACACCCAGTTCCTATGTCAGGATGGATAGCTCCAGAGTTTGGTGCTTTGCCAGTGCACCCTACTTTGGAGTTTGTGCTCCTGAGAGTGAGAGAGTTGGACTCAACTATGTCTTCCCTGCACATGTATCATCTGTCCCTTCTATTCAAACCTATACTTGGTGCTGGAGTTTGTAGGTGTACATCCAGAAACTTGAGTCTTTGGGCTGTCCATTTGCCAGCTGGTCCCAGAACCTTGGTGGAGCAGAAACTCCTACTCTACAGCTCATTGGACTCACCCAGGACAACTGGTGGGGAGATGATGATGAACAAAGTCCATCCCAGGGAATGGAGAGAGTCTGCAGCTGCTGGCAGGATAATCCCATCCATCTTCACTGTGGGATATGAGCCCCCTCTCAATTGGAGGTGGAGTGGACTTCACCATCCCATACTCCTCAGTATGGGAAAAGAGTTATGGACTAGAGTGGGCTTACTTGTATTCTACTATAGATATGTTGTGATTCAAGCAATGGAAGAAATTTCAACACTGATGTGGAGCTAGTGACCCCTGGATCCTTTGGAGGCAATGAGAGGGGAAAGCACTTGTAACACAGGACCCTTATTGGGACTTGGGAATTGTCCTGAGTGATATTGCAATGACAGATATAGGCCATTTTATATCATCATATAACCTGCAGAACTGTGTGGGAGAGAGTGTGGTCTACAATGTGTCCATTCTTAATGGCAAACCCTGGGATGTATTTATCAATTGCAAGTAATGTGCCAAACTAATGAATGTTGTTTATGTGGGAGGTTGTGGGACGTTTGGGAGGTGGAGCATATGGGAATCCCTATATTTTTTGTGTAACATTCATGTAATCTATGTATCTTTTAAATAAAATTAAAAAAAAAAATTTTTAAATGGAAGGATATTCCATGTTCATGGATTGAAAGACTAAATATCATTAAGATATCAATTCTACCCAAACTGATTTACAGATTCAATGTAATCCCAATAAAAATCCCAACAGCCTTTTTTTTGCAGCAATGCAAAGGCCAATAATTAAATTTATTTGGAAGATCAAATGACCTCAAATAGCCAAAAATGTATTTAAAAAGAAAGAATGCAGTTGGAGGACTCTCACTTCTTGACTTTAAAGCATATTATTTAGCTACATTAGTAAAAACTTCATGGTACTGGCATAAAGATAGATTTACCAATGGAACTGAATCAAGAACTCAGAAATAGACCCTCCCATCTACAGTCAAGTGATTTTTCACAAAGTTCTTAATTCCACCCAGCTGGGCCAGACCAGCAATATAATTTTTTAAATATATGTTTTAATTGAAGTATATCATTCATACACGAATATACATAAAAAACAAATGTAGAGTAAAAGTTGTGAACATACAAAATAAACCTGCATAACATCATATAGGGTTCCCATACATGACCCTTCCACAAACACCTTGAATTGTTTTGAAACATTTGTTTCTAACTGTGCATGACATCATCAAAATATTACTAATTACTGTAGTCCAGATCTTACATTTGATCTATTTCCCCCAACCCACCCTATTATTATATATATATATTTAGTACATAGACTGTGAATGTACAAAACAATCAGGCACATGAGAAGAATTCCCATACAGCACCCCTCCACCAACATACCACACTGTGGCAGAATATATGCAACAGATTTTGAGACAAAATCATCAGACCACCACATCAAACCATGAACCAGAGTGCACATCTGGCACATCTTTTCTATACCCCCAATAATCAACACAGTACATTTTTGGCACCAGCAATCTATTTTTTAAAACCCTACAGGTAATTCTGATGTACACCGAAGTGTGAGAAAAAGTGCTTGAAGAAGAGGTTTCTAAACTTGACTATACTTTCAAAGCACTTAGGCAATGATCAAAACCTACATCAGCATATACATGCAGAACTGCGTGGGAGAGAGTGTGGTCTACAATATGAACTATGGTCCATGCTTAGTGGCAAAGCCCCAGGATATGTATATACATTGCAGGTGATGTGCCACACTAATGAAAGATATTTATGTGGGATGTTATGGGAGGTGTGGGAAGTGGAGAACATGGGAATCCAGGCCAAAATTTGATACTAATTGAAGCTGGGTCTCTCGTGGTGGAAACTAGGGACTATCCAGGTAATTCTAATGTATAGCCAACTTTGAAAATTATTGCCCTACTACAAATTATTTGCATACAAATAACCTGAGGATCTTTTTAACATGCCGATTCTGATTTATTCTTGTCTGGTAGGAGCATTTCCAAATTGCATCTAGATATTGCCAAACATTAGGATGAGAAACACTACACTGAGTGGCAAACCCCTAATAGTTATACTAAAGAAAGCCAACACAGAAGGCCAGCTCAGGACAGTGTAAATATACTTCAAAATTAGATCTCCTAAATGAGACATTTTCTTCTCTCTAATTTCCCTGCTTAATGTACTCTCTCAAGTCTCTCCGATACTGTTCAGACTCATTACAAACTAGAATCACAAAGTAGAAAGAGAGAGTAATAATTTCAAAACACTAATCTGATCGGGAATCATCCTTGCTTAAAAACTTGATAGTATTCACTTTGTTAAAAAAAATAAGAAAAGGAAAAGGTAAAAATTCTAACCTTGAAAGCTAGGAAAATACTCTGTGGGACTTTTAGTCCTTTTCTGTTCTTTTAAGATTTCATTCTTGGTCCACATTCTGCATCTTTGTACAGGCTATGTCTATTATCTTTCCGCAACGATCACTTCATATACTGCAGTCATAGGCACATTGGAAATCAGCTATATATATTTCAGATGACAAATGAGAGGTCATTTCCCTCAGAGTACCCCATTGTTCATTCCTCAGTCTGAAAATATAATTTTCCTTTAGAAGCCCAAAGCAAGGACTTCCAGGAAGATTAGCTAGAGGACAGTCTGAAACAGCCAGGAAAAGGCCTTCTAGGGTTTAGGACACCAGATGAAGGCTGGACATTGCCCAGAGGAGAGAGAGAAAAGGAGGGAAATCATGATGACAGAATTGTGAGTTGAAACCAGTGGCTGCTGGTGCCAGCAACCTTTACCACACTAAAGACACTTTAGAAATCTCAGTCCTCTGGACTTGTGGCTACAGACAAAGGGGACTCCAGGGATCTACCACCCCAGGAAAGGGGAAAGAGAGGGACACAGCCTAAGGCTGACTCAGCTTCTTACCCACAAATTTGGTCTGCTGTGTCCCACAAGCCCTTCCAGGCCAGGTGAGGCCACACAGTGGTTTGCCCAGGGAGCCAGTGAAGGGCTGGAAAATATGACTGTCACAATCTCCCTGTCTTCTAGCTGTGACTAATTGTTGAGAATGCCCCAGGAAAAGGGAGAGAGAAGTGTACAGCAGAAGGCTGACTCAGCTTTTAACTCACAAATTTTGTCTGCTGTGTCCCAGGAGCCCTTCCAGGCTGGGTGGGGCTATGCCATTCTTTGCCTTGGGGACTGCAAGGGGCTAAAGGTATATAACCCTCCCAATCTCCTCCTCTACTAACAGGGACTGATTGTGAAGACTCAGAGGGGAGTGGAAATAGTTCCAACCAAGGAAAAGGGAGGGGTCTGCCAGAAACGGTAGGAGAACTGTCTAAGAGAAACTTTGAATTACAAATCTCATATCCTCCAGACAGGAAGCTCTATCATATTGATCTGGTCTGTGTTGCAACAAATGTACTCCCACCAGGAATTGAACTGAGAGCTGCCAAAGAGTGCTGTCTCCTGGCAGATCAAGAAAGTGCACATGAGAAAATTAAAAATAAGCAGGAGAGGCTTTTTCTGACTTCTATAGCCTCCTTCCCCAAGACCCTAGGAAGTAACTTTACAACCAATTGCTGGGTCCAGTGGATGATCAATACAAAATAGGGAAATAGGCAAAGAATTCATCAGAAGGAGATATTTTGGAGAAACTTGCAGGCCAGGATTGTGCCACATGAATGGTTCAGAATGGACTGGGGATAGAGAAATGTAGAGGTCAAAGGGAAAACTGTGAAATGCTAAGCCTATGATCAGTGGATGACCAAGGAAGACATGATCATCAGGTAGATTTGAAGGAGCAAAAATGGGTTCAGTGACTCCATAGAAGAAATTTTGGTGAATGTAAAGAAAAGGGATTCATCATTACTGTCACATAAGGAAATATTGCCAATATCCATGTCTATGAAAATCTCTGCATGGTGTAACCAAAGGTTCACATCCAGGATTGACAAAGGAGTAGTGTTGGCTGAGTAAAACTCTCCATTTCTCAAACCCACAGTCAAGGATCAAAGTTCTAAAGACAGATGGATGTTCCCTTTTTGATTAACAGATTATTTGCAAAGACCCAGCTCCCATTTTTTGGTTGTTCCAAAATCCACCTATAGTAATGGCTGTCAGAGTTGAAGTGATAGAAGAACAAAACAAAATTTACAAACTTTAATCTCTTAACATGTCTTTTCCAATTCTGTTTGATAGACCCACACTGGGCACTCCTCAGGTCAACACAATGATGAGGTAAGTGTTGGCTACATAAACATCCTAGGTCATATACACTAAGGTAAAAATATAAGTAGTTCAAAAAATACACAGATCCTCCCTCTTCACTCCTATGGTCAAAGTCCAAATATCTACTTAAATTTCACTTAATTGTATTCTGTATTGCTAAATCAGAATTTTCCTTGTGAAATTTCTTTGTTAAGTTTTATATATCAGAATGGATGGGTATACCTGTAACCAGACCTCTTAGTCATAGTAGGGATTCCTTTTACATTATTTGATTATTTGTGTCAAGAGTTTTCTTTCCCTAATGCACGAGATATATGAAAGCAGAGAGTATGGTGGTTGTCTGCTCAAAAAACAATTATATGAATTATCAGTGATCCTGCGAAAATAAAGATATCTAATAGGATAGGTATTTTATTTATTTATTTATTTTTAAAAGATACTTAGATTACATAAATGTTACACAAAAAATATAGGGATTCCCATACAAATATTTCACAACAATGCAAGGTATTTGTGATGAAGTGCTGTATGGAAGCCCTCTATGATATTATGCATATTTGTTTTGTAAATTTACAATTTTTAGTATTCACTTATTGTTTATGTATTTTCGTGTATTAATTATATTCTTCAATATATCTTTTTTCAAAGGAAGAAAGAAAGAATTGTTTAATCCCCATATATTTGTGAAATATCCCTATTTCTGCCTTTTATTAATTTCCATCTTTTTTCCATTTTGGTGAGAGCAAATATTTTGTATAATTTCAAAGTTTTTAACTTTATTGAGGTCTGCCTTATGACCAACATATGGTCTACCTGGAGAAAGATCCATGACCACTTGAGAAGAATATATATGGGATTTGGGGTGTAATGCTCTATAACTGTCTATTAGAACTACTTCATTTATCATATTATTCAAAGTCTCAGTTTCCTTATTTATCCTATGTCCAGATATTCATTCTAATGCTGAGAATGGAGTGTTGATGTTTCCAATTGTTATTTTAGCGAGGTTTGTTTTTCCCTTCAGTTTTGCCAGTGTATGCCTCATGTTTTTGCAGCACTTACTTTAGGTGCATAATATTATTGTTGGTTTTGCTTGGGGAATTGACCATTTTATTAGTGTATAGTATCCTGCTTCATCTCTTATAAAAATTCTCCATTCAAAGTCTATTTTATCCAATATTAATATTGAACATCCACTCTATTTTGATTGCTGCTAGATTGGATTAACATTGTCTGACCTTTCACTTTTAGTCTGATTGTGTTATTCACCTAAGTTGAGTCTCTTGTAGTCCACAAATATATGGTTCATTTTGTATCCATTCTATCAGTTTATGTCTTTTAATCGGGATTACAATCCTTTAGCATTCAGTGTTACTGCTCTAAAGGCCTTATGGACCTCACCCATTTATCCGTTGGCTTTCTGTTGTCATATCTCAATATTGTCTGACTTTTAACACTTTAAATTTGTCTTACTTAAGTTATTCATTTCTACATACTTCTCCAGGGCTCTCTCCCTTGCCTTTTCCATTCAGGCTGTGACACACCCTTTAATATCTCTTAAAAATTTGATCTATGGATCACATCCTTTCTCAATTTTTGTTTGTCTGTAAAGACTTTAAACTCATCTTCATTTCCAAAGGATAGTTTTGCTAGATACATAATTCTTGGCTGGAAGTTTTTCTCAATCAGTACGTTAGTTATATCATACCAATGCATTCTCAGCTCCATGGTTTCTTTTTTTTTTTTTTTTTTTCCATGGTTTCTTTACAGAGATTGGCACTTGGCCTTATTAAGGCTCCCTTGTAATACTTTGCTTCTCTCATGTTGCTCCTGAAATCCTCTCTTTATCTTTGTCCTTTGATAATCAAAATAGTAGATATTGTAGAGAAGATATATTAGGGTTTTTTCTTTTGGGGGTATATGGTGTTTCTTGAATATTAATATTCATGTCTTTCATATGGGTTGGAAATTTTTCAGTCAGGATATCCACAAATATTCTTTCTTTCCATTTTCCATTTTCTTCTCACTCTGGGACAACTATAATAGGTATATTTACATGCTTCATGTTGCCATTCAGTTCTCTGAGACCTTGTTCATTTTCTTTGCATTCTTTTTTCTGTCTCTTTCCCTGTCTTTTCAATGCCAAACATTCTGTTTTCAAATTCACTTAATCATTATTCTAACATTTCAAATATCCTTTTATATGGCTCTAATGTACTTTTAATTTCATCCATTGTGCCTTTAATTCCCATAAGTTCTGTTACTGTTTTTCAGCTTTCAAATTTTTCTTTAAGCTCACACAGTGTCATGTCAATATGGTTTATCTCTTTAGCCATATTTTTCTTCATCCCCTTCAATTGAGTAAGGAGGCTTGTGTAAACATCATTTATTAGTTGGCTTAAATCCTGAGTCTCATCTATATTCTTGGCTTTTTCACTTTACTGAGCCAAATCTTCCTCATTTGTTTTTTATGGATTCTTTTTTTTTTTTTTTTTTTTTTTTATTATGGGTAAAAATCAAAATTCTCACAATACATACAAACATTTGTAAAATGATATATAAATATATATGCATATATGTGTATTTGCTTACAAAAATGTTATTTTATATATATATATATACATATATTTTAAGAGGTGCTTAGATTACCTAAAATATTATACGGAACCCACTCGGATTCCCATGTTGCCCACCTCCCACACCTCCCACCACATCCAACACAAACATCTCCCATAGTGTGGCCCACCAACCTCAATGAACTTACACCTCCTGGAGCCTTGCCACCAACCATAGACCACAGTTCACACTGTAGACCACACTCTCTCCCACTCAGTT
>JAKSZT010013614.1:470266-668908 GCA_026826555.1 Tolypeutes matacus | reverse complement strand
CTGAGTGGTGTGTGCTGATTTAAAATGGCCTACATCCGTTGCCACAACAGTACTCAGGACAACCTCCAACTCCCAAAGAAACCCCTGTATTTCAACTGCTCATCTTTTATTGATACATAGGCATCTGTTTATGTCAGTGATTTTGCTCTGTTGATCAATGTCTCTCTCTTGCCTAGTGGATTTATTTCACATCTTTTCTTTGATTTTTATGTTAACTATTTCTAAAACTTTTAAATTGCTTATTGAGTCAAAATTGGGGCAGGCAACTACTAATGGGGCCAATGAAATGGAAGTGAAAAAACTTCCACGGAGATGAATCCTTCAATATCCACAAGTTCATCTGAGCTAGTGGATTATGGTAGTTACATTTGTTGAATAGAAATTTCACTCAGGCTTCCACCACAATCTCCCTCTTCTTGGGGAATAACCTGTCCTTTTACCTCTCCATTGGCCACTCAGCCTCAGGTTCTAATTAGGCTGTTCCACTCAGGTGTTGATGGATAGCTGGCATTCCCAGTCATAGGCTTAGCAATTCACAGTTCTCCCTTTGACCTCTACATTTCTCTATCCCCAGTCCATTCTGGACCATTCACGTGGCACAATCCTGGCCTGCAAGTTTCTCCAAAATATCTCCTTCTGATGAATTCTCTGCCTATTTCCCTATTTTGAAAGATAGTTGTGTTGTGCCTGAGCTACTCTGACGCCATCTTGAATCTTATATCATTAAGAATTCTTTTTAACTTGCTTAATTCTATCTATATGGATCCTATATCCACATAAAGTGACATTTTGAGGTAGTGGAGAATAGGCCTTCAATAAAAATTGGGGAAAGGGTGGCAGACAAAATTCAATCTATAATACCATTTGAGTAATTGTAGTTACTGACAAACTATCAAAACCATTTAAAGTTTTGCTAATGGTACATGAGACCCTTTATCACTCCCTTCCCCAAGGCTGGTCAACACTAAATGTTAGCAACTGGATATTGAATGGTATCTTTTTTAAATTTCAGTGATTAGTAATTGGTTAATGTAGATTTTACCATACCCTTATATAATCATGTTCAAGTCGTAACCCTTGTTCTTGTATACTCATTTATAAATAGGTTCTACCAAGATTCTACTGTGGAAGAGACTGAACTGAATCAGGTGGGCCTTAATCCAATAGGGCAGAAGTCCTTGTAAACAGAAGAAATTCTGATGCAATAAGTTAGGAGAATTCAGAGAAAGAGAAAGATATATTGCCATATGATGGAGGCAAAGATGCATTCTATGAGCCAAGAAATGCCAAGAATTGCTGGAAAGCTCTCACCACAGTGCTATAGATTGCTAGAGGAAGCATGGTCTGGTAGTACCTTGGTTTTGGACCTCTAGGCTCCCAAATTGTAAGACAATGTATTCCTGTTTTTCCAGCAAACCATCTGGCAACTCAATAGTTAGCATGTTTTCATATATTTATTGATATTTTAAAATCTTTGAATTAAATATTTAACTCTTAGCCTCTGTCTGATTTTCTTTCAGCTGATGTGTATTTTTTAAACAAATCAATTTTATTGATACATAGTAATAAAACATACAATTCATACAAAGTGTACAATCAATGACATTTGGTATAATCACATAGTTATAAATTCATCACTTCTATCATTATTAGAGCATTTTCATTATTTCAATAATAATAATAAATGAAAACACAGACAAACAAGAAATTTCTTCACCTCTTAATCTCTTTCTCCCTGCTGTTCATAACTGCTATTTCCAGTTATTCTCACACAATTCTTTATTTATTTATTAGGCAATTTTATTGAGATATATTCACATACCATATAATCTACCCAAAGTGCATAATCAATAGATTTTAGTATAAGCACAATATTGTACGTTCATCACCTCAAAAAATTATAGAACAATTTCATTAGCCTAAAAAGAAAGATTTTTAATCATTGGTTAGCAGGAACATGACCTATTAACATATTGTATTTCATTAATAAATTGTCCTCTAAGAATTAAGCCATGCCTGTGTCCCTTGAATAAGCCTTGCTTTACTGTGAAGGGTTTTGTTTCACTCTGATAGAGGGAAGTCTTATGGGGAAAGAAGCAAAGATTGACTTCTTGCCTGGCCAAATGAACCCAAGGCCCAGCCTTCTCTCTGCTTCTGGAAATCTGAAACAATTATGAGGAACCCAGTGATCAGAAATATAGATTTAGTTCGGACCAGACATCCTTACAGGTCCTTTTACAGAAATAAGTTTGAGGTTTTTGAGAAGTAGTACAGAAAAATAGAATAAAACAGAGTTGGTAACTCTAAGCATGTTTGTTTCTGCCAGTAGTAGGTGGTGTTTACCTCTTTCTTTGCCGTTGCTTAGCCCTCTTCTCTCTTCTGCTCCATTTTCACACTTTTTCTATTTGTTTCTCCATGTGCATTATCCGCATATGCACAAACATCATTCTCTATGTGCCAGGCTCTCTGTGTGTCTATCTTATCCTGGCATTCCTAATGTTTTCCCATAAAGTAGAAACATTTTCCTTTCTGTTAGGTTAGGAATATTTGGCAACCTTCCCAGACACCATAGACTCCATATCCAAAGTGAGCCTGGGTCTCTTTCTCTGGCTTGCCTTCTGCAACTTAGGTGGTATTTAGGAGAAAAAAAAGAATTTTAATTCTAAGAATTATAGACTCTCAAACTTGAATTTTACATTTACCATTCAGTATTTGGTTGTTTGACTTACACAACTTACTTAACCTTGATTTAATGGTGATTCTTCCATTTACAGAATCACTATTACAGTTAAGTAATATAATGTATGTAAAATTCCTAGGACAGGGTGGGAATTCAATTATTTTCCTTTTCTTAGTTATTTTCCTTTTCAGGGCATTTTAGTTATTGGCTGAGGGGAATTTTTGGACTGTTTTACAGCCATTAATGATTATCCTCAAAAAAAGAGACTGCAGGATTCTGAAGCTGATGGTGTATGTGGTTATGAGAGTCCTCATATATGAGTGACCCCTAAGAGAAAGAAAGGGAAAATCTGATCCTGGGAAAGTAATTTCCTTTGTTTATTTTTCAATCCATGAGTCATTACAGTCATCTTTTGTCTTTGGGCAAAGTACTCTACCATTAACAACCAGAGATCAGCACATCTTAACAAAAATTAAAATTTTCTTTCTGATAAATGGAAGCTTCTATATAAGGAATTTGAAATACATTTTCCTAACTTGTAAAAAAAAATTAAATGACAAAATTCCCTGACATAGATTTGGATTGAAGGAAGAAAGAAAGGGAAAGATAATGGAGAAATACCCATCTTGTTCTGCTAAATGCCATGAAGAAAGACCTATGTCTATCAGTATGAATGGTTCCTAGAGATCTGGAGCAAGAGTCCAACATGTCTGCCCCTATCCAGGTCCTCCCCCAAATGCAAGAGCTCAAAGGCAGACCCATCTACTGCTACAGTGAGCTCAGAATTCAGTTAATGTGTGGCAAAAATGGGTATGAGAAACAGGCCACAGCCCAGTGGCTGTTTTCATAGCTGAATCTAGATGTTGTTTGGGTTGAGATGGAGCTGGTAATTTGGACTAGATTGAGATGGGTGTTGAGAGAGCACATTACTTATCTATGGTGGTAAAAAAAAAAAAAAAGCATGGTAGTAGAATAAAGATAGACACAGTGACCAATGGAACCAAATAGAAAACTCAGAAATGGACCCTCACATCTATGGTCAAGTGACTTTTGACAAAGTTTTCAAGCCTAAACAGCTGGGTCAGAACAGACTATTTCAAAAATGGTGCTGGGAGATCTGGATATCCAGTTCTATCCCAAAGTAAGAGAGTACTGCTAACTTAAAACTTATACAAAAATTAACCTAAAATGGTATAAGGATCTAAATATAAAAGATGCAAACATAAAATTCTTAGAAGAAAATATAGGAAAGTCATCTTCATAAGACCCTCTGCTCACATAGTTCCCATCAATAACCCAGTTTCCACTGCCTGCTGTTCTTTGATGGAAGAAGTCTGTCCTAGAGCTGATGAAGACATTTCTGCCTGTCAGATCTCAGGAAAACTTTTCAGGCCCATCCTTCTCCCAACCACCAATCAGCTATGCATAGCAATGCATCTAACCTGCCTCTTTATCTTCTGTCTAACCCAGTCCAGTGCCTACTTACCAGATGAGGTCATGTTCCAGCCTTTCCCAGCCTTGAATCTACCCCTAAATATACTGGGCTAGAAAGAGGACTCCAGAACCTGAACATAGCCAGGTACTGTGACCTGGGCTTGATTCTGAGTTTTCTTCTAGAAAGAAAAGATTTTGGAAGAGAGATATTTCACCATGAGGCTAATGCTGCCTGTGGTGACTGAAGTTAGGCTTCTCTCTCACAATAGCAATGATATCCAAGAATATTTTCCAATTTATGTCTATTTTAAAGTCTGAAAACTTTTGAGTACACTGATGCCTGGTGTCAAAATTTTTCCTCTACTCTCAAGAATCTTTCTCAGCTGAAGGACTTGAATTTAGAAAAGAATAGACTTAAAAATCTATGTAAAGTCTTCAACCACCACTCCTGTAGACCTAAAGATGAAGTAAGTGACACCAAGTTTACTTTGTCAAGAGAACCCTTGATTTGTGAGAAGAAAAATGTCTTAGCTTGTCAAGGTTGGTACGACATATACCACAAACAGTAATTTATTGACTCATGTTTTTTGACACTACAAGTCTGAAATCAAGATATTGGCAGCACTTGGTTACTCTGATATTCTCTAGTGTTCCAGAAATTCACTTTCACCTGGCACACTCTCTCTCATGAGTCTCCTCCTCTGATTTCCACTGACTTATGGCTTCTACAGATGGACTGTTTGCAAATTCCCTCTGCCTATAAGGACTCCAGTAATATTAGATTAAGGCACAACCTGATTCAATTGGGACTCACCTAAATAAGATTTTCCATTATCCCATTCACAAATGAGTCCACATCTTAACTAATAATCACATCTCCAAAGGTCCTGTTTACAAATGGGTCTGCATCAATATGACCATTGGGTCAGAAGTTGAATGTCTTTTGGTGGATATGATTCAACCCCCAACCATAAAAAAATCATATGCAGGTTTGGAAGGAGTCAGGAAACTGAGAGTCAAATCATTCCTTGGGCAATCTCCTAAACGCACAGGGATCAGTGGAAATGGGATTATGTTTGAACCTTTGGTCACAAAGGAGGAGGAAAGTGGTGTTGTCCAAAACTACTGTCCTTTAAAGGCTGTTGAGTCTATCTTACTCTGCATATCCCTTGGATGGAAAGGTTTATCCTTAGTCATTTTCACCAATGCATAAGGATATCTCCTGTGACAGGCAAGGCATCATGGAGTGAGACAGCATACTTTGAAGGATGTTAAATTTAAGGGATATTGTTGAATGTCTTTGCCACATTGAAGAAGTAGGACTGGACAATAATACTGTCATTATCTCAAATTTATTATGTCTGTGCCAAGTAGTTGGGAGGCCATCTCCTACCACTAATCAGTGTCCTCTGCCTGCCATTGCCTGTCTGTCTCAGTCTCTCTGTCTTCATGTTTCTCCCTCTCCTCCTCTCTCATTCTCTTTAGGACCAGTTTATTTATGATGCATGGGTGGCCTAGGCTCACACATTTTCAGTTGGTCCTTATGGCTAAGAATAAGAGATCTTCAGTCTCAACATGCTGGTGGGATTCAGGGTATGAGTTTGAATGATGTTTCCCAGAAAACATCAAAGGAAGTAATTGTAAACATAATAACAGCCAACAAGTAAATAGTGCCTAAACTTGGAGGCTAAATGGTTTAGTAACTTATGTAAGCTCCCCCATACAGTAAGTAGTGGACCATCACATATTTTTATTTAACTCTTCACACCAAGCTGATATATTATACAATAAAAAATTTGGTCACCCCAGTGTTCACAGGCTGCCCCTTAGAAACTGATCTGGATAGGTTTTATTTTCTCTCCTGTTTTGGAAACAGATCCCCTGGCCTTGACCCTAATACTGTCTCTAAAAAGCAAAATTAATTTCAACTTTGATCGATCCTTTAAAAAACATGCACACATACCAGATACCTGGCACCTGGCATTTATCTCTTTATTTTTTGTGTTTTATCATGTTTTCTGTCATATTTCAAATTCCATAAAGCAGAGATGCTCAATAAGAGCAAATTTTGCCCCAGAGAACTTTTCACTATATCTTGTGATATTTTTGTTATTACAGCTGATGGGGACGGTTATGTGGATAGGGATTGGAGTTTTGCTACCAGGATTTCCAGAAACATCATCTGATGTTGAAGATAGCAAAGAATAATCTGCTCCTGAATTTCAATAGTGCCGAGACTGAGGACCCATAACATAAAGGAAGGAGTCTTCTCTTCCTGTCCCATGGATTAGCTGTGAGTTGAGGTTGGAGAACAGGAATGGAAGTAAAAATTAATAACAATGTCCATCCCGGCTCCTTCTGCTCATGTACAGGCCCATCTCCATCAAAGTCACTCCTCACTGCTGACCTCAGGGGTCTGTCTTGACAGCCTGTGGGACTGCCATCTTCTTAATCCAAACAGATAACTGGTTTTCTGCACACATACACCTCCAACCCATGCCTGAACATTAATATTAATTTTACAAGGTCATTTCTTGCCTGTACCCTTCTCCATAGCTAAAGATCCAAAACCAGATTTTTCCCAGAAATCTTTGCCACAAAATTATCTGACACTTTAAAAAATGGGGGCTTGGTATGGGAAACACAACATTCACAGTCAAGGAACTTAATATATGAGTCCTAAGACAGAGAAAATGGTCATGTCTGAAACTACATGATGAGTGCCCCAGAGTGAAACTGGAGTGTGAGAACCTTTTTGCCTGGGGAGTAAGGAAAAAGGACAAGAAGGCTCACCCCTGTCTAAGGACTAAGGCTAATATTTTTGTACTAGATATTTCTCAAAGACACACTGATATCTCAGGATTGAGACATTTTCCCCTTTGTGTTTCTCATAAAAGACAGTATTGTCATCCTACTGCTGCTCATTATGGGGAATCTCCTTAGCAATAAAGAACATTCAGCTCCTACAAGATTTGGGCCTGAGAAAAAGCCTATAGCCTATAGATGCTCAGGTAGGTGCAGAGGAAACTTGACAGTGGAGAGTCTGAGAAAGCAGCCTGTAAATTTGGAGGGAATGTGGAAATTGAACATGTGATTTGGACTCATGGTATAAGGTCCCCATTCACGCATCTCCAGGGGAATCTGGGACATGGGCTCTTGTGTTACCCTTTTGCTGTCCTGATTGCTGAGAAGTTGGGCTGCTCAGATGGCTCTGTTAGTCCTCTAAATGCCCAGTGTGTTCTTCTTGACCCTCACTGAGGACATCCTCTGGAGCTGACACATCTCTCCTACACCTAGCCAACGTCACAGAAATATTTCTGTATTTGAGGCAGGGTCCTCAAGAGACAGAGACATCATATCTCAGAGAGAAGGAAACTTTAGAGAAAGTATGGAAAGGCTATGCCTTATTGGGGAAGTGGGGTTCTTTTCGCTGATGCTCTCCTGAACTTCAGAGTGTATTGACTTAGAGCTCATAAGGTAGCAGCTGTTCACTTTCTTTTTCTAATGCCTGCTACTTCTGTGTCAGCTTTTGTCCTGTGCTCTTAGTTTCTGTATCTGCCCCTCTTCCTCTTTACTGTATAAATTGAATCCTTGTCCATTTCTCATAAGACACCTCAGTGTCATTTTCTAGTTATCAGTTTTCTAATTCTTTGATTTTCCATTATCCATTGTGTTTAATTATAGCAACTTTTTTTTCTCCTCTTCTTTCTATGAACACTTTTCATTGTACTCTCCACTAATGAAATAAGAGACCTCTCACCTTTTTCTTGACCTGAGTACTTCACCCTGAAATATAGGGCAGCAGGAAAAATGACAGTGGAAAGTTTGATCAAGCTTCCTCTTCTCACAGACTGTCCTCTCTATAACATGGGGACACAACATGGTGACCCCAAGGAAGGGTCTCTCCTGGCAGGCTGAGAAAGCATGGATCTACTATCACTGTGGCCTGGTTCTCTGAGAAACCTCTCCGTCACCACAGGCACTCACAGTCTCACCAACAGTATGTACCAAGCATTTCAAATTCTCAATTTAATCTCCCCTCCATTCCTCAATCTGTCCCATTCCCTAAAAAAAGACCCTAATATGCAGCTTTTGCCCAGGAATAGACACTGCCTCAAAGGAGTGGGAATTGTTTTAGAAAAAACATTTTGAAGACACAGAAGTTTCTTTCAAAACAAGCGCAGAAAAGATCAGCAGCTAAACTGGGCACTGAATGTCTCCAAGTGAGAAAGCAGTGTGGAGTCTCCCTTTTCTGGGGATCAGGAGAACATTACCTCAAGGATTCTGCCCTGCATGGGGACTAAGGACAGTGATTATGTGTGAAACCTCAGGTCTAAGTGAGGCATTTTCCCCCTTGGTGCCTCTTTCAGCAGTCTGAAGCACTGTCCTCCCACTCCTCCCTGTTGTGGGTAATCCTCAGCACTCAAGAAATGTGCACACCTGCAAGATTTGTACCCAGCCTAGCTTCTAAGCACACATTTTCTAGAGTCCAAGTGCCCAAGTAAACATTCAGGCTCTACATTAAAACATATAAATATGCTACTTAAGCTTTCTTTGCTTCATTTTCCCTATCTATAAATTGGTGATAATAGTCATACCTATACTAGAAGATTGTTGTTATGATATTAAAAGTTTATACATACAAAAGAGTGGCCCATTATACTCACTTAATAAATATTAGCTAAAAATACTAGGCTTGGAAAATAAAAATCATTTTTAGTGAAACCACATATTTTGGTCTAAAAATAGACATTTTACATATCAAAACCTTGTCCATGTGCAAATGACTAAAAACACTCCTACAATACAAATGCATCTGCAATATTATTGGACCCAAATTCTTTCATGTATTTGAAACAGTGGAGTGGACCAAAAAGTTGGATATCTGATTATAAAGATGAATTCTGTTGAGGCAGTGTGTGTAAGACTACCATAGAATGTTGTACATTTTCTGGATAAATGTAGGTGAGCAGAGAGAAGGAACAGAGAACAGACAAACACACCTTTTAAAGCATTTGTTGATAAGAAAGAAACTGTTCTAATGGCCTAAAAGAGCTCTTCTTAGAAACAAAAGAGCATTTAATACTTGCATATTCATTCTCGGTTGTTTTACAGATTTCAGGAATAAATCAATCATCAAGGTCCATTTAAATGATTTTGATGTTAAATTCTATTTTGCAATATTACTATTGCTACACCAGTGAGCAATTTTCATTTACAACCATGACCTTTCCTTTTAAATTGGGTGTCTTTAGTAAAAACTATTATATTGCTGTGCATTTTTAATACAGCATGAGAGTTAGTCACATAGAAAAAAATGATTTAAATGAGATTTAATAACTTCTGTTTGTTTATTGAAAAATGGTGAGGAAAGGGGAGTGATTATAGGGTCATATTTGCATTTGCAAAATTCAATCATGCGGCAGGATGGATACAAAGACCTGAGAAGGATTATAATGTCTGAAGATAAATACAAAGGATATGAAATAAATTCATATGGTGGAAAGTGGTCTGCTTTTGTCCTGGGATAACATGTCCCTTACTTCAGTCATCCTGCACTTGCTGTTTATACAGAGAAATATTCAGAGGGCTCTTTTTGACCATTTGTGTGGAAAACCTATATTGTGCAAAATTTTGTGAAGCTCTGCAGAAGTAAGATTGTTACCTTGAACTCATGCAATGATCCTTGGCCACATTCTCTGTGTCTGAAGAAGTCACTCTGTCTTCATCCCAGATATATTGTGCTGCTTTATCAACAGGAACCAAGGAAAGTGATGGTTGTGGCTCATCCTTTCAGGAGGAAAGTTGAAATAGGGGGTCCCTCAAGCATTATCTCTCTTACAAGTACCCAAGAAATCAAAGTGGAGATGAATGGATTATGCATAAACAGGAA
The DNA here is from genome assembly GCA_026826555.1 of Tolypeutes matacus. NCBI lineage: Eukaryota > Metazoa > Chordata > Mammalia > Cingulata > Chlamyphoridae > Tolypeutes > Tolypeutes matacus. The sequence goes on along the minus strand of JAKSZT010013614.1, from coordinate 658,901 downwards.
TAGCGAACCCTCCTCTGCTCATCCTCCTCCAATATTCTGGAAAAATCCCATATTCATTCCTCAGGAATTTGCTGTTCCAGAAAGGGCTTCCTTTCTCTTCACATTCTCCTGCATACATGTTACAACAAGTCTGTCCATAAAACATCTATTATCTTTCCCTTAATTTGAAACTATTATTTTTACCATCTATCCTCATCCCTTCCCCAAATCATGACTCAGATTGCCCACCTCACCTCATGGCCTTACCATAAAGTGCATTGAGAAAACAGAAAAATCAATCAGCAAAATAATCCCACATTGCTCCTCCTTCAATATCAGGACCCAGCCACCCCATCGATAAAGACAGAAATCTGAGAGTGATTTAAAATCCCTCCCTCTCCTTCTTTACATTAGCAAGTAATGTCATTTTAAAAAAAACAACTTCTCTCACCACCTGATTGACTCCTCTATATTCCCACAGCCACCACCCAACCCCAAATTACCATTCTCTTCTACACGAAACACTTTACTAGCTGATCCCCACTTTCACTCTTGCCCCATCCTGACTACCTGAAAGAACAAGATGCATCTTCTTTGAAAACACAAATCTAGCTCATTCTATAACACAAATTAATGCAAATATTACCACCTATTTCTGCTTTATTTTTCTACACTTAATAATTTGGTTCCACTGCTAATGACAAACATAGAAAAATTTCCCTTTTTAACTCTTGACTCTCATGGATTTATTATCTGATGATCCCAAAGTTCATACCAAAAACATTTTAAGTTTCAATAAAAATGCTAACTAGGAAAGAATTCTTTGCTCTGTGTAATGGATAGTGCATAAATTTTCAAATGCATGTCATTAGTGTCATGAAATTCTTCCCCTCAAGAGAAACAAGAATATATCATTTATTTAAATTACATTATATTCGATTTCATTTGGTGTGGTGTTTTTTAATAGACAATGCCATGTTTTTAGCAGTAATCTGTAGCCCATTATCTACCTCAGGTTTTCATGTTGAAGACAGCATTAGGAAGAAAGATGCAATACATAAGCAAAGACTTAAGTTCAAAAATGCAATATATCCCTTTTCTATTTGGAAGAAAAAGCCCATTAATATAATATTCAAAATCAGAAAAAACATTTTTAAAAGTGATTGCTTTTATAATGTTCTTTATTTATAGAATAGCTTTAAACAAATCATTTATCTAGTATAAGCTTTGGCTTGCTGACCCAAAAAATTCACTAATAGTGGTAAATTCCTCAGAGAGCCCTTTAAGCATTACATTATTTATCCAGCGTAAAGTACTTATAACAATGCACATTTTGAGTGCTTTTAATATTACTATTTGTTTCTTTTTCTTTTTTTCCTTAAAATGTCTTCTTGACAACATTCTCTTCCTTTGATGGTATACCTAAAATAATAATAATAAAAAGCATTTAGCAGAAAGCTCTTTAAAATGCTTTTAGGGATTGAATTGAGTGCCTCACAAAAGTCATGCTCAAGGTTTATTCTCTTCTTCCTGTACTCATGAATTGTGTTGTAAACAGGTCCTTTTAAAGATAGCTGTTAAAATGTAGTCACATTGAATCAGGGTGAGTTGTTTACATTTCCTAGGGTGCTCAAGCAAATAGCATGAAATGGGTCCACTTGAAGAATGAGAATTAATTCAAGCATGTTTTCAGGCTGGGAAAATGTGCAAATCAAGGCATCATCCAGGCAACAGTTTCTGGTGTAGGTTGCTGGCAAATTTTGGTCCTTAGTTTGTCTCATGTCAAGCCATATGAGGCATTTCCTGGTCTCTCCCTCTCTTCAGGGATCCATTGATGTTCAGCTTTTTTGCTTCCTATGGCTCTCTCTCTCTCTCTGAGTTTCATTCCACTTATAAATGATTCCATTAATAGGACTAAGAAACATCCTGATTGAGTGGGCTATACATTAACTGAAGTAGCCTCATCTAAGGGTCCAACTTACAAAAGGTTCACATTCATAGGAATGGATTAGATCTTTTTGTTGTTGATATAAAGGTTCAAATGTAATTACTCTTTATCTATTGAATAGTCTTTTAGTTATTTTTTATTTTTAAAGAAGCTTTAGATTACATAAATATTACATAAAAAATATAGGGGTCCCCATATCCTCACCCCTACCCCTCCCACACCTTCTCCCATTAGCAACATCCTTCATTAGTGTGCTGCACTTATTACAATTGAGGAACACATATTAAACATTGCCACTAAACATTTGACTATAGTTTATATTATAGTGTCCAATTTGAACTGCACAATTTTATAGGTATTGACAAAATGTATAATGGCTTGTATCCATCATTGCCATACAGGGCAATTCCAATGTCCTCAAAGTACCCCTTGTTTCACTATTCTTCCCTCTCCCTCCCCTTAGAACCACTGGTGGCCGCTATCTTCTATCAATTACACAAATTCTTCTATTGTTAAAATAGTCATAAGGCTAAAGTCCATATTTTCATTCCCTGCTTATGTTTGTTCATTCCTCTATTTCAACGATTTGGGGATGTTGATGTCCACTGTTTTGGATTGAGAGAGGACTTAGATCTCATGGGACAGTTTGGTGGCAATGTTTTGCTTGTAGTTGTAGATATTTTCTGATTTTTTGGGATGAACATTGTCCATCATCATCATTTTGTTAGTTGTCCTTGGTGAGTTCAATGACCTGGAGAGTATGAGTTGCAACTCATGCTGAGATTCAAAGCTTGACAGGCATATGAACAGGCTGAAGATTTAAGTCACTGGGACATATATTAAATGAGTATGGTGCTAACTATAGGTTCAAATAAAAGGAGAACAAGAGTCATGTGCAGGGAAATTTTAAATGAGATTTACTCTGTTACATTGGGCAGCATATATTTCAAAGTATGGCTCATGGACAGGGTGCCAAATTCCTGAGATTGTCTGCCCTGCCTATAGTGTCTAGATGCCTCTAAAGCCCTCAGGAACCCCACTGTTGGAGGTACGCTTTACTTTAACAGTCAATGAGATCCTGCTGAGATATGACTCACTTTGAAATTTCTTAGCCATAAAAACTCATTTGTATTTAATATGTTGCCCTTTTGATCAAGGTCTTTTCCAAATGCATTCCCACTTGGTGCTTGGTAATAATCTCATCCTGACAGGGAGGCTCATCCTCTGGAGTCATGTCCCACAGAAGGGGTAGGTGGGGGAAGGTAGTGCATTTATATGCTGAGTTTGGGTTAGAAAGAGGCCATATTTGAACAATTATGAGGCTTTCATGGGGATCCCTCTTAGGCAATATATAATACTAGGCTAAGTTTCAATTTCATAAGAAAAGGTTCATGAGAACAAACATCAATATCAAGGGGCTGGTGTAATGGTCTATCCTCCTTCTCTAGGCACTGCCCATGTACTGAGGGGGATTCTTGCTGTTTTATTGGAGTATGTAGCAGGACTTCCCAGGATGGGAATTCAATATTCTTGGGTTATAGTATTGGATTCCACCAAACAAGAAAATGTCCCATGATGTCTTAAACTTATTCATATGCCATAGAGGCATGCCCCAGGTACACCCTTCCCCACACATACCTCCATCACCAACACCATGCACGAGTGATTATCCCCTGCCACAGTTGTAACACTTCTATGACACAAACCTCCTCAAAAAAACCTGAGAAAAACTAAAAATAAGAAATTAAACTAAATAAAATACAAAATAAAAAAATAAAAGTAAAAATTAAAAAATTAAAAAGCATAATATTTTTCTTTTTTTAACAAGTCAATTATATTGATACATATTAATAAAGCATAGAATTCATCCAAAGTGTACAGTCAATGGTATTTGGTATAATCACATAGTTGTGTATTTATCACTTTAATCATTATTAGAACATTTTCATTATTGCAATAATAATAATAAACAAACAAGAAAATCCTTCAACTCTCAATCTTTTTATGTTTCCCCTGCTGTACATAGTTGTTATTTCTGGCTATTATTACACAAATATTTATTTATTAGGCCATTTATTGAGAAATATTCACATACCATAAGATCTATTTAAAGTGTGTAATAAATGACTTTTAATATTATCAAGTGCTGAGCATTCATCATCACACAAAATTTTAGAACCATTTCATTACTCCAGAAAGAAAAACTCCACATCCCTTAACAGTCCTTCTCCAGCCCTACATAACCACTAATCTAATTTTCTTTTATCATCAATGTTTCTTTCATCACTGTAAGATCTGTCTTTTATTTACAGTGACATTTTCTTCCATATGCTCCTCCAGGGTATTATTTTTTTTACTTTATCTTTAAAGATTTAGATTACAGAAAAGTCACATAAAATATAGGGGATTACCATATACCCAACCTCCTCCCCCTCACCTCTATTAACATTTTACATGTGTATGGTACATTTGTTATAATTGATGTACAAATATTGAAGCATTACTACTAATCATGGTCAATGGTTTACATTATGGTTTACATTTTGCACTGTACATTTTTATAGGTTTTGACAAAAATTTAGAATGGTGTGTATCCATCATTGCAAGATCATGCAGAACAATTCCATTGTCCCATGTTCCATCTATTCTTTTCTTCCCTCCCCCTCCCCTTGGAACCTATGATAACCACTAAATTTCAGTGTTTGAAGGATGATGTTCATAGTTACATGCAATAATATTAAGGGCTTGACATATTTGTCTGATTTCTTTCATTAGGCACTGCCTATGTTCTCAAGAGATTCTTGACCCTCTAATTGAAAACATAGCAGGATTCCCTAGGATGGGAGTTTAATATTTTCTTGTTTATTTTGTGGGACTCCATGGAGTTAACACACTATGACAAGATGAATAATTTCATATACCATAGAAGCATGCCCTAGGTATGCTCTATCCATCATACCCTCCAAACTGTGATGACCCTGCAGCAGTAACCCTGCCCTGCTATATTTTCCAGAAGAACACTCCCACCATTGTAGTTTTAATCACAGTCTTTCATGCCCAGAGTTCACCTGCTCCTTCCTCTAGCACTCCCCCAGTTCCATGGATAGTCCTACACAACCTGTCCACCCTACTTTACTTCACATTTCTGCACCATTGAACCAAAGTACATCACTGCACCACTATCACCCCAACAAATGCCCAACTGCCCTGTAGCAGTTTGGCAGTTTGGTATACTTATGAATTCCAAAAATAGAAATTGGATTCTGCTTATAAACTGGTCTGTTAATCTGGGCTTGATTAAGTTATGATTAGGGTGTTGACTGGGCCATGTCAATAGGGCATTGAGAGCCACCCCCTGGTGGGTGGGGTCTCAAAGATAAAAGACATGGCAAGGGATAGTGTTGGAGCAGTTTTGAGTTGGAGTTTTGATGCAGAGTCTTGAGCTGGAGCCCCGGGAAGTAGCATACAGAGGAGCTTGGTCGTGAGGAAAGAGAGAAAGCCCTGGGAAAAGAAGCAAGCCATTTACCTCAGTCTACAGCTGGCCTTGTGGCACAAAGCAAGCCTGAGCCCAGAGAGAGGCAAGCCCTCAGAAGAGAGGAACCCAAGAAGCCTGAACCCTGGCAAACATTGGCAGCTCTCATGCTCTAACACGTGGCAACAGACTTTGGTGACGGAAGAAACTTATGCTTTATGGCCTGGTAACTGTAAGCTTCTACCCCAAATAAATACCTTTTATAAAGACCAACAGATATCTGGTATTTTGCATCAGCACCCCTTTTGCTGACTAATACAGACCCCCTTCCACCTTATCAAAGATTTTGCCCATATTGAGCATCAGCTCACAGCCCTCTGCTCCCTGTCTGTCTCCTGGTAACCTATCATCCAGACTCTAGCTCTGAGTCTGCTCAATTTGCTTGAGTAAGATCGATGAGGTTATGTAATATTTGTCCTTCAGTGACTGGCTTTCTTCACTCAAAATAAGGTCTTCAAAATTAATCAATGTTTTCCCTTGTGTTAATACTGCATTCTTCCTTAAATCTGAATAATATTCCTTTGTATGTGTATACCACAATTTGCTTATCCATTCATCTGTTGATGGACACTTGGGTTGCTTCCAAAATTTGACAATAGTGAATAATGCCACTATGAATATTCGTGTTCATATATCTGTTCATGTCCCTGCTTTCAATTCTTCTGAGTATATATCCAGAAGTGGGTCGCTGGATTATATGGCAGTTCTATAGTTCGCTTCCTGAGGAACAAACTGTCCTCCACAATGGCTGTGCCATTCTACATTCCCACCAGCAGTGGATGAGTGAGTCCTTTCTTCCATGACCTCTCCAACACTTATAGTTCTCTGTTTGTATAGAATAAAGGTCAAATAGGAGTAAGATAATATCACACTGTAGTTTTGATTTGCATTTCCCTAATAGTTAGTGATGCTGAGCATCTTTTCATGTGCTTTTTAGCCATTTGTATTTCTTCTTTGGAGAAGTGTCTATTCACATTCCTTGCCCATTTTTTAAATGAGTTTCTGTCTTTTTAGTTTTGCGATGAAGGATTTCTTTATATGTGTTGGCTATTAGGCCCTTATTGGATAAATGTTTTCTCCCATTGAGTAGGCTTCCCTTTTACTTTCTTGAAAAACTCCTTTGAAGCAAAAAAGTTTTTAATTTTGAGGAGGTCCCATTTATCTATTTTTTCTTGCATTGCTCATGCTTTGGGTGTAAAATTTATGAAAGCTTTTCCTATTACACAGTCTTGAAGATATTTCCCTACATTATCTTCTAGGAACTTTATGGTCTTGGCTGTTATATTTAGGTGTTTAATCCATCTTGAGTTAATTTTTGTATAGGGTGTGAGATGGTGATCCTTTCTCACTCTTTTGGGTATGAACATTCAGTTCTCTAAGCACTATTTGTTGAGGAAGCCATTCTGTCCCAGTTGAGTGGTATTGGTGGCTTTGTGGAATATCAGTTGACCATATATGTGAGGACCTATATCAGAACTCTTGATTCAGTTCTATTGGTCAGTATGTCTGTCCCTGGGCCAATCCCATGTAATTTTGAGCACTGTAGCTTTGTTGTATGCTTTAAAGTCAGGTAGTGTGATTCCTCTATTTTCACTTTTCTTTTTCATATGTTTTTTTGCTATTTGGGACCCCTTTTCCTTCCAAATAAATTTAATAATTAGCTTTTCCAGTTCAGTAAAAAAATGCTGTTGTATTTTTTATTGGGATTGTTAAATCTGTAAGTCAATTTGGGTAGGACAGAAATCTTAATGATGTTTAGTCTTCCAGTCCATGAACATGGAATATTCTTCCATGTATTTCCTTTAGCAATGCTGTGTAGTTTTCTGTGTACAAATCTTTTACATCTTTAGTTAAGTCTAATTCTAGGTATTTGATTCTTTTAGTGTCTATTGTAAATGTAATTTTTTTCTTGATTTCCTCCTCATATTGTCCATTATTGATGTACAGAAATGCTTGATTTTTCTGTATTGATCTTATATCCTGCCACTTTATTGAACTTGTTTATCAGCTCTAGAAGCTTTGTAATAGACTTCTCAGGGATTTCCATATATAGGATCAAGTCATCTGCAAAGAGTGAAAGTTTTATTACTTCCTTTCCAATGACTTTTGTATCTTTGTTTTGCTCAAGTGCTTAAGCACGTACCTCTAACCTAATGTTAAATAAGGTCAGTTACAATGGGCATCATTTTCTTGTTCTTCGTTTTAGAGGGAAAGACTTTAGCATTTCACCATTGAATATGATGTTAGATATGGGGTTTTCATATATACCCTTTATCATATGTAAAGGGATTTCCACCCTTTTTTTGGTTATTGTTTGCTTGTTAGATTGTTTTCCAACCACTCACTTTCAGCCTCCTTGCATCCCTGGGTCTAATGTGGGGTTTTGTTGACAGCATAATAGGTGGGTCATATTTCCTTATCCATTCTGCCAATCTGTGTCTCTTGACCAGTGAGTTTAATCCATTAATGCTCAGTGTTATTACTTTCAAAGAATTACTTACATTAGCTGTATTTTCTTTAGGTATATTTATACCATATATTGTTATTTCTTTTTTTTATCTTTTTACTTCTTCTCACACTCTCCTCCAGCTCTCTGTCTCTCTTATTGTCTTCCTTTTGACCTGGAAAAATCCCTTTAGTATTTCTTGAAGGGCAGGTTTCTTATTAAACTCTCTTAATTTCTGTTTATCTGTGTATATTTTGAACTCTCCCTCATTTTTGAATGCCAAATTTGCTGTATAGTGAATTTTTGGTTGGAAGATTTTTTTTTCTTTTAGTACCTTAACTATGTCATACAAACTGCCTTCTCACCAACATGGTTTCAGTTGAGAAATCAGCCCTTAATATTATCAAGTTTCCCTTGTATGTGATGGAATTCTTTTCTCTTGTTGCTTTCAGTATTCTCTCTTTGTCTTGAGCATTGGACAATTTGATAAATATATGTCTTGGGGTAGGCCTATTAGGATTATACTGTTTGGAATGTGCTGCACTTCCTGGACATGTACATCCATGGTCCCTCAAAAAAGTTGGAAAATTTTCAGCCATTATTTCCTCCAACACTCCTTCTGCCCCCTTTTCCTTCTCTTTTTTCATCCTTCTGGGATGCCTATTATGCATATGCTAGTGCATTTTTTGCCATCATTCAAGTCCCTAAGTCCCAGCTGGATATTTTCCATTTTTTAAATCTATCTGTTCTACTACTTGTCTGATTTCAGCTGCACTGTCTTCCACATAACTGATTATTTCATCTGCTTGTTCAAATCTGCTGTTATATGCTTCCACTGTATTTTTGATTTCTTGCATTGTGCCATTCATAACCATAATATGTTATCATTTTATGTATGTTGACAATTTTTTCAGTATGTTGTCCCACTGTCTTCTTAATATCCTTAATCTCTTCCTTCATTTCATTAAGTTGATTCATGATATTTGTTTTGACATCTCTGATTAGTTGTTCCATGTTCTGCAATTCCTCCTGTTTTTTAGTTTGTTCATTAGAATGGGCCATGTTTTCCTGTTTCTTAGTATGGCTTGCAATTTTTTTTTGGTGTCTAGGCCTCTGTTTATCTTGATGGGTTTATTCAATTGGTTAGCATCTCTTTCAAGGTTTTATTTTGTTGTTGTTTTTATGTATGTGGTAAGGTTTCACTTTGACACTTCATTCCTCTTATTCTATTTCCTTGTTGTTGTCTATGTTACCTTGGAAAAAATTTAGGACCAAAGAAAAGGAAAGAGATAAGAGAAAAAGTATAATAGCAATAATAATTTTAAATGATAGAAGAAGAACTGTACAAAATTTATGAAAATAAATAAACATGAATAAGAAATCATAAGAAATACAGAGGAATAAGTAATCAAAGTGGAATAGAAACAATGAAATGAGACACAAAATAAAAATATATATATAGAATAAATTAAAGTCTGGAATGATGAGAAGAGGAAAAAGAAAGAGAAAAAAGTTAAAAAAGAAAGAAAGAAAACAGAAAAAAAAGTGTGAGAAATAAAAATAAGAAAAATTATATATCGAAAAAGGAGCTGGAATGAAAGAAAAACAAAATGTTTCCTTTTTTTCCTGTGGAAATTGATGGATTTATTATATAATGATCCCAATGTTGAGAACAATAGCATGTTAAGTTTTAACAAAAATGTTCATTATTAAAGAATGTTTTGCTCTGTGTAATGGATAACCCTTAAATCATTTAAAATTCTTGTGGTTTGTGGCATGAAATTCATATACCTAACAGAAACAAGAATATATATTTTATTCAAATTGTTTGGATTTGCTTTCATATGGTAAGGTTTTTTTAAATAGATAATGCCATGTTTCTAGCAATAATATGTAGCCTGTTATATATCTTGGATTTTCATTTTGAAGACATCATTGGGAAAAAAAATGCAATGCATAATCAAAGACCTAAATTTAGAAATGCAATCTAACCCTTTTCTCATTGGATGAAAATAACCTTTAATATAATATTCCAAACCAGAAAAAAGTTGTTAATGGTAATTACTTTGAAAATAGTTTTTACTTACTGAATGATTGTAAACAAATCATTTATCCATTATTAGCTTTGCTTTGCTTATCCAGAAAATTCTGAAATTATCTTATCTTTCTCACATAGCCCCATGAGCATTACCTTAGGTCTGCAGTATAAAACACTTAGAACAATATGCATTTTGAATAACTTTTAACAGTTATTATTTATAGCTTTCTCTTTGTTTCTCATAAAATGCTCTTCTTGACAAAATTCTCTTCCTCTGCTGATATGCCTAAAAATAATAATACAAACAACATTTATGAGAAGAGTCTTTAAAGATGCTCTTGGTGATTGAATTCAGGCCCCTCAAAAAAGTCATGTTCAAGTGTTCAACTTTTTTCCTATGGGTATGAATCCATTCACAAAAAAAGTTCTTTTGAAGATATTATTAATCTGCGGCCAAATTGGATCACGGTCGGTTTTTAAAGTATCCTAGGCTGTGCGAAAAAATAGCTTGAAATGGGTCCTCTGAAACAATGGGAATTTATTCACTCATGGTGTGAGGCTGGGAAAATGTCCAAAACAAGGCATCATAAAGGTGATGCTTTCTGGGACTGGCTCCTGTCAAACTTTGGTCTTTAGCTTGTCACATGACAAGATACATGGTGGCATCTCCTGGTCTCTCTGACAGCTTAAGTGTTCCATTGATTATCAGCTTCTTGCTTCCTATGACTCTCTCTCTGTCTGAATTTCATTCCACTTCTTAAGGATTCCATTTATAAGAATAAAACACTTCCTGATTGTGCTGAGCCACACCTTAACTAAAGTAGCCTCATCAAAAGTCCTACTTACAAAGCTTTCACACTCACAAGAATGGATTAGATTTAAGAACATGTTTTTCTGGGGTTGGTACAGCTTCAAACCTCCACATAGGTCTTGTTGCATATGGCTAGAGGCCTTATAGAGAGAAAATTTGAATGTATTCAATCAGAGAAAGCCACAGGAAGAAGCCAGGTGGTGGAGCAAGCCAAAGAGTAAATCACCCTGAGATGGAGGTCTGCCAGCACCAGAATACTACCAACTCTAGGATTAAGCATGCCTTTGCCAACACATTAATGTGACATTTCCAGGCTTCAAGTCTCAGAGAGAATAAATGTCTCTTATTAGGCAGACCAGTGTGCATGTTATTTCTCTAGAATTTCCTGGTGAACTAAGACAGAAAGTTTTTGAGGGAAAATATAGAATAGTAAAATTTAACACAAAAGAACTTACTTGAGGAAGTATTCCAGATCAGCCAAGATCGTCAGTAAAAGCAGATGGTGTGAAGAAAATTCTTTCTTGTTTTCTCTTCAAAATTCAGGGGCAGCTAATACAGACTCTCTTCCAAGTCATGTATGCACTGGCAAAGCTCACAGATGAGGAATGTTCTCAGAGTGACATCTTTCCGGGTATCTTCAATTTCCACATTGATCACATGCACAGGCTGGAGGGTCACCTCATCCCTGGAACACAGATATTCCACTACTCTTTGATACACTTTCTCTTCATATGTAAAGATGGGTTCAAATGTATCTGTGCACTCTTGAAATCTTTCTGGCTGGAGCTTGATTCTCTGATTTCTTCCTAAGATGTGTAAGATTCCATTCTGGGTAAAGAATTTTCACTTTTCTTTAAAAAGTCATTGTACACTTGTTTGTATATTGTGAAATCATAAATCATGCAGTGATTAGCATCTGGTCCTGGTAGCTTCACATGATGTTCAGTTCCAAAAGACTGAACACTCTACCCTTTATTCCTGAGAAGGTCGTGGTCTTCCATGCTCCTATTCATGTTACTCCTACATACCACAGACAACCTGAGTGTGGTTGAGGCCATGATGGTGGCAACTTGGAACTTCAGTGAAACTCCTGGACCTCAGCATATGTAAGGACTCAGAAGACACCAGGAATACCACCTACCTCCACAAATTCCAACTAACAAAATATCAAAGAACAGGAAACAGGCTTATATAAGTCATCTTAGAGTGTGAGGGGGCTTTCATAGGTTTAACTGATTGAGTTATCATCAGAATTATAAAGGCTGAGCCTAATCCAATTATGAGAATGCTGGATGTGATTAAATCCCCTAAACCACTAATTCCCAACAGGACTAGTAGCCACTACATGGGAATACATTGAAATCTCGAGTTAGCCCATTTGGTGGTTGAAGATATTGGACGCTGCTCTTATCAATAGTAGCCAAGACTACCACACTACCTGGAATGCTTAGGACAATATTGCACAAATCAAAATTGTCCAATATCTCATAGAACTCCCCAGTAGCCTTTGCACATGGAAATGGGTATAAAACCTACTTAAACATTCTTGGACTATAAACTTTTATTATACATATAATTATAATGTATTATTGCATGTTTCTGGAAGTGCAGTGATGTAAATCAAAGGAAGATTATACATTGTTGTGTCCTGAAGTTCATAATATTTTCACCAATGCAGAGGATCAGATTTTGGAAAACATCTCTGTAAAAGGTATTTGAGGATTCATAACAAAAGAACTAATTTTGCATTTTTTACTCTTGAATTCAATTTCAAGGGAACCTAGAAATTGACACAAGATTCTTTGTATTTTAATATGTCTTCAATTACAGGTTATCTAAGCTTTTCATTCTGAAATACAATATGTGTAAACTTATTTTTCATTTATTGCTCTTCATAGTTTATTAAAGGAATCAGGTAGACTTAAAATTATGTAGGAAGATCAACAAATAATAATCATGGGAGTTCATAATGATAAAGGGCAAAAATCTATCTGCAATGCTACAGAATATATTTTTCTACATTACTCCTAATTAGGGTTAATCTTATATTGCAAATATTTCTAAATGATTAAATAGTTGGAAGCTGTGCTTCTCAAAGTGTGGCACCCAAACAGTAGCCTCCATATCAACTGGTAACTTACTGAAAATACAATTACTCAGACTTTGCCAGAGATCTATGCAATCAGAAACTTTGGGGTGGAGTCCATCAATCTATTTTTTTAAAAAACAAATCAATTTTATTTATACATATTAATAAAGCATAAATTCATCCACAGTGTACAATCAATGGTATTTGGTATAATCCCATAGATGTGCATTCATCATTTCAGTGAACTTTAGAGTACATTCATTATTCCAGTAATAATGTAAAAAACAAAAACCAAGCAAACAAAACTCATCAACTTTCAATGTCTCTTTGCTTCCCCTGCTATACATAGCTGCTATTCTATTTCCTTCTTTCAAGTTGATTTTCATTAATATTTTGTAAAACCACTATTATATATGTAATACCACCCATATTCATATTTTACATGATATTTCACTATGTTATACAGTCCTATGTTACATTTTTTAGCTTGATTTCTAGTAATATAAATATCCTTAGGCTTTCCCTTTCAACCACTGTGATACCCATATAATGGCTGTCATAGTCACAAACACCATGATGTGTGCTCACCATTTCCATTCATTTCCAAAGATTTACAAACAACCTTTCAACCAATTCTGCACAGATTATCCATCAGCTTTCCATTCTCTACCCTCACTCTACTTTCTGATGATCTAATTTCTAATTATTAATTCCATGACTTTACATAATATATTTAGTTCATAATATCACAAACATATTAGACATTATAGACAAGATGGACAAATTCCTAGAAACACGTGAAACACCTACACTGACCCTAGAAGAAATAGAAGACCTCAACACACTGATCACAAATACAGAGATTGAAACCATCATCAAAAACCTCCCAAAGATGAAAACCCTGGGACCAGATGTCTTCACAGGTAAACTCTACTAATCTTTATAAGACAATCTAATAATACTCTTGCTCAAGCTTTTCCAATAAAAATGAACAAGAAAAGACACTACCAAACTCATTCTATGAAGCCATCATCACCCTAATAGCAAAACCACATAATAATATTCCAACAAATGAAAATTACAGAATATGGCTAATGAATATAGATGCAAAAATTCTCAACCAAAATACTTACAAACTGAATCCAAAACCACATTAAAAAAATATACACAATGATTATAAGGGTTTCATCCCAGGTATACAAGTGTGGTTCAACCCAAGAAAATCAAATACTGTAATAAACCACATTGATGAATTGAAGAAAAAAATCACATGACTCTCACAATTGATGCAGAAAAGGCATTTGACATAATACAGCACCCTTTCTTGATGAATAAAAATTCAAAATATAGGAATAAAGGAAGCTTTCTCAAAATGGTAAAGTGCATATATGAAAAACCTACAACTAGCATTGTAGTCAATGGGGAAAGGCTGAAAGCTTTCCTACTGAGATCAGGAGCAAGAAAAGGATGCCAACTGTTAGGACTGTTATTCAATATTTTGCTAGAAGTTCCAGCTAGAACAATTTGGCTAAATAAAGAAATAAAAGGCACTCAAATAAGAAAGAAAGAAGTAAAACTTTCACTATTTGCTGATGATATGATCCTATATCTAGAAAATCCTGAAAAATCTACAACTAATCTATGAGAACTAATAGACAATTTCAACAAAGTGGTGGGATACAAGGTTAATATACAAAAATCATTAGCATTTTTATACACTACTGACATGAAATCTGAGGAGGAAATCAGAAAAAAATTCCATTTATACTAGCAACTAAAAGAATCAAATATTTAGGAATAAACTTAACCTAGGGCATAAAGGACCTGTATTCAGAAAGCTACAAAATATTGTTATAAGAAACCAAAGAAGAATTAAGTAAATGGAAGGACATTCCATGTTCATGGATTGGAAGACTAAATATCAAAATGTCAATTCTACCCAAACTGATTTAAAGATTCAATATAATCCCAATAAAAATCCTGACAGCCTTTTTTGCAGCAATGGAAAAGCCAAAAATCAAATTTATTTGGAAGAGTAAAGTACCTCAAATAGCCAAAAATGTCTTTAAAAAAGAATGAAGTTGGAGGACTCTCACTTCTTGACTTTAAAGCATATTATTTAGCTACCGAGGTAAAAACTTCATGGTACTGGCTAAAGATAGACAGATTTACCAATGGAACTAAATCAAGAAATCAGAAATATATGCTCCCATCTACAGTAAAGTGATATTTCACAAGGCTCTTAATTCCACCCAGCTGGGTCAGACCAGCAATCAATTTTTTAAAATATATTTTTTTATTGAAGCATATCATTTATACATGAACATACTTAAAAAATAAGTGTATAGTAAGAGTTGTGAACTTACAAAATAATTATGCATGACATCATACAGGGGTCCTATACATCGTCCTTCCACCAACACCTTGCATTGTTGTGAAACATTTGTTAGAAACTGTGCAAGAAATCATCAAAATATTACTAATAACAATAGTCCATATCTTACATTTGATCTATTTTTCCCCAACCCACACTATTTTATATATATATATACACTACAGAGGTTGTGAACTTACAAAACAATCATGCACATGTGTAGAATTCCCATACAGAACCTCTCCACCAACATACCACACTGTGGCAGAACATTTGCAACATATTATGAGACATCATCAGACCACCAACAACAACCATGGTCCAGAGTGAACATCTGGCACACCCTTTCCATACCCCTCATAATCAACACAGTACATCTTTGGCACTATCAATCTATTTTTAAAAATCTACAGTTGATTCTGATGTACACCAAAGTTTGAGAAAATGTGTCTTGAAGAAGAGGTTTCTGAAAATTGACTCTACTTACAAACACTTAGGTATTGATCAAAACTTGTTAGCTCCAGGCCAAAATTGATACTAATTGAAGCTGGTTCTCTGGTGGTAGGAACTAGGGACTACCCAGGTAATGGGTACAGGTAATGTACATCCAACTTTGAAATTTATTGCCCTAAACAACCTGCGGATATTTTTAATATGCTAAATCTGTTTCATTCTTGTAGGGTAGGAGCATTTCCACATTACATCTAGATGTTGCCAAGCATAAGGCTGAGAAACACCACCCTGAGTGGCAAATCCCTAAAAGTTATACTAAAGAAAGCCAACACAGCAGGCCAGCTCAGAACAGTGTACAAATGCTTCAAAATTAGATCTTCTGAGAAATCTTCTCCTCCCTAATTTCCCTGCTTGATGTATTCTCTTAAATCTCTCTGCTAGTGTTCTAACTCATTACAAACTAGAATCACAAACCATACAGAGAAAGTAATACATTGAAAACACTAATCTGATCAGGAGTCACCCTTGCTTAAAAACTTGGAATTATTCACATTGTTAAAAAATAAGAAAATATAAAGGAAAAGATTCTAACCTTGAAAACTAGGAAAATACTCTGTGGGGCTTTTAGTCCTTTTTTGTACTTTTAAGATTTCATTATTGGTCCAGTTTCTGCATCTTTGTACAGGCTATGTCTGGTCTCTCCCCACAAAGGTCCCTGCATAGTCTGTAGTCATAGACACATTGGAAATCATCTGTACATCTTTCAGATGACAACTGAGAGGTCATTTTTCCCAGAATAGACCATTGCTCACTCCCCAGTCTGAAAAAAATAATTTTCCTTTAAAATCCCAAACCAAGGTTTTCCAGGGAGATAGTGGACTAGTAAGACACAGGATTCTATTCTCCAGAAAAATAGCTAGAGGACAGGCTGAAACAGGCTGTCCTAGGGTTTAGAATACCAGATGAAGGCTAGACAATGCCCAGAAGAGAGAGGGACAAAAGAGGGAAATCACAATGACTGAACTGTGAGTTGAAACCAGCAACTACTGCTGCTGGCACCCTCCCCCACACCAGACACTTGAGAATTCTCAGGCCTCTGGTCCTGTGACTACAGACAAAGGGGGCGCCAGGGATCTACCACCCCAGGAAAGGGGAGAGAGAAGGTCACAGCCTAAATTTAACTCAGCTTCTTACCCACAAATTTGGTCTGCTGTGTCCTGCAAGCCCTTCCAGGCCAGGAGGAACCACATAGTGGTTTGCCCTGGGGGCCAGTGAAAGACTGGAGAAATACAACCTTTGCAATCTCCCTCTCTTCTAGCTGGGACTATTTGTTGAGGATGCCCCAGGAAAGTGAAGAAAGAGGGACATAGCCAAAGGCTCTCTCAGCTTTTGACTCACAAATTTGTTCTGCTTTGTCCAAGGAGCCCTTCCAGGCTATGAAGGGCTACACCATTGTTTGTCTTGGAGCCTACAAGGGGTTAAAGATATACAGTCCTCCCAATCTGCTTCTTTACTAACAGGGACTGATTGTTGAGGATCAGGAGAGTGGAAATAATTCCTGTGTTGCAAAGTTTAAATCAATATAAACCATAGATCATGGTTCATAGCAATAGATCAATATTTGTTCATCAATTATAGCATATGTACCACACTAATGAAAGCTGTTGTTAATGGAGGAAAGTGTGAAAAGGGGAACTGGTTGGGTATATGTGAATCCCACATGTTTTTTAAGTAACTTTTATGTAATCTAAATCTTCTTTAAAAATAAATAAATAAATAAATAAATAAATAAATAAATAAATAAATAAATAATATTACATCATGAAGTGTTACAAAAGTTTTACGCTAATGCAAAATATTAATAAAGGGAAAATTGTGCTTAGAGTGGATGGGATCGATGTCGTTAATGGGAACTCTGTACTTTCAAAATGATTTTTCTGTAAACTTACAGCTGCTCTAAAAAAGGAATAAAACAATGTAAAAGTCCACTATCAAAGTATGGTAAAATGTCTCTTTTTTAAAAAAAACTAATTTTATTGGTATTTATTAAACAAACCAGACAATTCCTCCAAGGTGTACAATTGATGGTATTTGCTATAATCACATAGTTGTGCATTCACAAACATTATTAGAGCATTTTCATTATTTCCATAATAATAACAAACAAAAACCAAAAACAAACAAACAAGAAAATTCCTCACTTCTCTTTCTATGCTTCCCCCACTGTACATAGCTGTTGTTCCTGGCTATTCTATTGAAAGTGTATAATCAATGGCTTTTAGTATGATCACAATGTTGTACATTCAACATCTTGCCTAAAAATTTTAGAACAATTTCATTACTCCACAACTAAAGACTCCAACCCCTCAGCATTCCTTCTTCAGACCTACATAACAACTAATCTCCTTTCATTTCTATGAATTGATTTAAATTTACATTTTATATAAATGGAATCATACAATATGTAATACTCTGTATCTGTTCTCCTTCACTTAGTATAACGTGTTCTTTTGTCTGATATTAACATTGTGTAGTATTAATTTACATTTATTCAGTTTCAAAGAAAAATGGTCTTATATATGCAATTCTACCCATATTCATATTTCACATGATATATTTATATTTCACATAATATATTTAGTTCATTATAGCGCAATCATATAGTATTTTTCCTTTTGTGTCTGGCTTGCTTCACTCAACATAATATCCTCCAGCTTCATCCATGTTGCCCTGTTTTATTTTTTCATAATCACTGATGATTCAATGCATTTCCAATTTTATATCAGATTCATGGGAATGAAAGACACAATAGGTGACATCAAAAACATATTTGAGGCATACAACAGCAGACTCGAAATGATAGAAGAAAGAATAAGTGACACTATAGACAGAACAGCTAAAATTGAAGAGAAAATAGAATAGAAAATTTGAGCAGGGGCTCAGAGAGCTGACTGACAACACAAAATGCATCAACATATGTGTCATGGGAGTTTCAGAAGTAGGAGAGAAGGGAAAATGGACAGAAAGAGTATTTGAGGAAATAATAGCTTAACATTTCCAACTATCATGAAAGAAATGGACATACATGTCCAAGAAGCACACTGTAACCCAATAAGAATAAATCCAAAGAGACCTACTCCAAGACACATACTACACAGAATGACAAATGTCAAAGATAAAGCAAAAATTCTCAGAGCAGCAAGGGAGAAGCAAACCATCACATACAATGGATGTCCAGTAAGACTTAATGCAAATTTCTCTTAGAAACCATGTAGGCAAGAAGACATTGGTATGATACAACTAAGATACTGAAAGAGAAAACCTGCCAACTGAGAATTATTTATCCAGCAAAACTGTCTTTCAAATATGAAGGTGAGTATAAAATATTCCCAAACAGAAACTAAGAGTTTGCAAAAAAGAATTCAACTTTGCAGGAAATAGTAAAGGTAACCTTAGAACCTGAAAGAAAAAGACAGGAGAGAGAGGCTTGGAGGAGAGTATAGAAAAAAGAATAGCAGAAGGGATAACCAAAAGAGTAAAAAGACAGAGAAAAACAAGATGACATATGAAAACCAAAGAATAAATGGAGGAAGTAAATAGTGCATTTATAGTAATATCATTGAATATGAATGGATTAAACTCCCCAATCAAAAGGTACAGGCTGAAAGAATGGATAAAAAAACATGAGCTATCCATATGCTGCTTACAAGAAACTCACCATAGTCCCAGGGATACAAACTGGCTGAAATTGAAAGGTTGGAAAAAGATACTCCATGAGAATAGTAACCAGAAATGAGCAGGGGAAGCTTTATACTAATATCAGACAAAACAGACTTTAAATGCAAAAAGTTATAAGAGATAGAGAAGGTCATTATATACTAATAAAGGGGATGATCCACCAGAAAGGTATAACAGTCATAAATATCTAGGCATGTAACCAGGAGGCCCCAAAATATATGAAACAAACTCTGGCAAAACTGAAGGGAGGAATAGACATTTCTACAATAATCATTGGAGACTTCAACACCCCACTCACATCATGAGATAGAATAACTAGACAGAAGATCAACAAGGAAACAGAGAACTTGAACAATATGATAAAAGAGTTAGACCTCACAGACATATACAGAACGCTGCATCCAAACTCAGTAGGTTATACATTTTTCTCAAGGGCCCATGGATCTTTCTCCAGGATAGACCACATGCTATGTCACAATGTAGCTCTCAATAAATATAAAAAGATTGAAATTATACAAAGCACCATCTCAGGTCATAATGGAATAAAACTAGAAATTAATAACTGACAGGAAAATGTAAATACACAAAACTGTGGAGACTGAACAACACACTCCCAAATAATCAGTGAGTCAAAGAAAAAATTGCAACTGAAATCAGTAAATATATTGAGAGAAATGAAAATGAGAACACTACATATCAAAACTTATGGGATACAGCAAAGGCAGACTTGAGAGGGAAAATTATAGCCCTAAATGCCTATATTAGAAAAACAAGAAAGAGCTAAATTCAAAGATTTAATTGAACAACTAGGAAAACTAGAAAAAGAACAGCAAACCAATCCCAAAGCAAGCAGAAGGAAGGAAATAATAAATATTAGAGAAGAAATAAATAAAAATGATAAGAGATAAACATTAGAGAAAATCAACAAAAACAAAAGTTGATTCTTTGAGATCAATAAAATTGACAAACCCCTAGCTAGACTAACAAAGAAAAAAAAGAGGGAAGATGCAAATAAATACAATCAGAAATGAAAAGGGGGAAGTTACAAATGACCCCACAGAAATAAAAAGGATCATAAGAGGATATTATGAGAACTTATATGCCAAAAAACTAGTCAACCTAGCTGAAATGGACAAATTCCTAGAAACGCACAGCCAACCTACACTGACACTACAAGAAATAAAAGAGCTTAACAAATGAATCCCTTTTAGGAGATTGAATCTATCATCAAAAATCTCCCAGCAAAGAAAAGTCCAGGACCAGATGGCTTCACGGGTGAATTCTAACAAGCATTTAGAAAAGAATTAACACCAATCCTGTTTAAATTCTTCCAAAAAAATTGAAGAGGAGGGAAAATTACCCAAAACATTTATGAGGCCAACATTACCCTAATACCAAAACCAGATAAATATTCTACAAGGGAAGAAAATTAGAGAGAAATCTTTCTAATGAACCTAGATGTAAAAATTCTCAACAAAATACTTGCAAATAGAATCCAACAGCATATCAAAAAACTTATAAAACCAAATGGGATTTATTCCAGGTGTGAAAGGCTGGTTCAACATAAGAAAATCAATCAATGTAATACACCACATTAACAAATTGAAGGGAAAAAACCACATGATCATCTCAACCGATGCAAAAGAGGCACTCGGCAAAATACAGCATCCTTTTTTGATAAAAACACTTCAAATGATAGGAATAAAAGGAAAACTCCACAATATGATAAAAGGCATATATGAAAAACCCACAACCAACACCATACTCAATGGGGAAATTTGAAAGCTTTCCCTCTAAGATTGGGAACAAGACAAGGATGCCCAATGTCACCATTGTTATTCAATATTGTACTAGAAGTTCTAGCTAGGGCAATTGTACAAGAAAAAAATGTAAAGGCATCCAAATAAGAAAAGAGGAAGTAAAATTGTCACTGTGTGTGGATGACATGATCCTGTACTAAGAAAATCCTGAAGTATACACAACAAAGCTACTTGAACTAATAAATGAGTTCAGGAATGTGGCAGGATACAAGATCAACATGCAAAAATCAGTAATGTTTTTGTACAATAGTACTGAAAAACCTGAGGAGGAAATCAGAGAAAAATTCCATTTTCAATAGCAACAAAAAGACTCAAATACCTAGGAGTTATTTTAAACAAAGAAGAACAGGACCTATATGCAGAAAACTACAAAACAATGCTAAAATAAATTTTAAAAGACCTAAACAAATAGAAAGACATTCCATGTTCATGGATTGGAAGAATAAATATCGTGAAGATGTCAATCTTACGCAAACAGATTTACAGATTAAATGCAATACCAATCAAAATTCCAACAGCTTACTTTACAGAATTAGAGAAGGCAATTACCATATTCATCTGGAAGGGTAAGTGCACACAAATATCCAAAACATTCTAAAAATGAAGAGCAATGTGGGAGGAATTTCACTGCCTGAACTTGAAACAGCTACAGTGGTCAAAACAGCATTGTCCTGGCATGAAGATAAACACATCGAACAGTGGAATAGAATTGAGAATGCAGAAATAAACCCTCACCTATACAGTCAACTGGATTTGACAAACCTACCAAGTCCATCCTAACAGGAAAAAAACAATCTCTTCAACAAATGGTGTTGGAAGAACTGCATATCTATAACCAAAAGAATGAAAGAGGACACCTATCTCACCCCTTATACAAGAATCAACTCAAAATGGATCAAAGATCTAAATATGAAATCCAGGACCATAAAACTACCAGAAGAAAATGTAGGGAAACATCTTCAAGTCCTTGTAGTAGGTGGTGTTTTCTTGGACCTTATACCCAAAGCACGTGCAACAAAAGAAAAAATAGATAAATGGGACCTCCTCAAAATTAAACACTTTTACACCTCGCAGGACTTTGTCAAAAGGGTGAAAAGGCAGCCAACTCAATGGGAAAAAATTTGAAAATCACATATCTGATAAGGGTTTAGAATCCAGGATATATAAAGAGATATTACAACTCAACAATAAAAAGATAAACAACTCAATTTAAAAATGGGTAAAAGACTTGAATAGATATTTGTCCAAAGAAGAAATAGAAATGGCAAAAAAAAAAAAAAAAACCACACATGAAGAAATGCTCAACATCACTCATGTATAGGGAAATGCAATTCAAAACTACAATGAGATATCATTTCACAC
The DNA here is from genome assembly GCA_026826555.1 of Tolypeutes matacus. Classification (NCBI taxonomy): domain Eukaryota; kingdom Metazoa; phylum Chordata; class Mammalia; order Cingulata; family Chlamyphoridae; genus Tolypeutes; species Tolypeutes matacus. Next base: position 636,311 of record JAKSZT010013614.1, on the reverse strand, counting down.
CTATCAGAATGGCCAGTGTTAAAAAGACAGAGAACTACAAGTGTTGGAGAGGATGTGGAAAGATAGGACACTTACTCACTTTTGGTGGGTATGCAGAAAGGTACAGCCACTGTGGAGGACTGTTTGGCATTTCCTAAAGAAGTTGAATATAGACTTGTCACATGACCCAGCAATACCACTACTGGGAATATACACAGAAGAACAGAGAACAGTGATATGAACAGACATCTGCACATTGATGTTCATAGCAACATTATGCACCATGGCCACAAGTTGGAAACAGCCCAGGTGTTTATCAAAGATGAACGGATAAACAAACTCTGGTCTATTCACACAATGGAATATTATGCAGCTCTAAGAAGGAACGAAGTTGTAAAGCATATGACAACATGGATGAACCTGGAAGATATTATGTTGAGTGAAGCAAGCCAGACACAAAAGTACAAATAGTGTATGAATGCATTACTATGAACCAAATATATTGTGTAACATGTTTGATTAAAATTCTATATATATCCAGTACATTTAATTGAGAAATGTGTATATTTATTCATCTGTGTTTACTTTTTAGTTTATAATTCTTTATATGTTCAATTATTAAATGTACAAAATAAAGTCAAAGAGAGAGAAAGATCTATTTCATACTTTTTAAAATTATGTTAAAATTTCCAGACCAGGAAACCCTCTTAAATGTTTAATCCCTAGTTGTATGAATATGTGTATGTTTTAAAATATTTGCTAAGCATTAGATGATATTCAAAAAAAATCCCATAGATGTCTTTTATAAAAAGAATAATGTTGAATGGCCAACTTTCCTCCAACTTCCTTATAGTCCTATGTATTATGACTTCATTTCTTCTTACTGCTGCATAATATTCCATCATGTATACTCCACAATTTGTTAACAGATTTTTCAGATAAATTGTGTAATAAAACTCATGTCCTCTATCTCTATTCATAATGGGACAAAGGGGTAGGAATTGAACAAATGACTTCCATTAATGTTTTGACATGTGTTGTCTGTATTACTCAGAGATCTTCCTGAAATCAAAACTGACAAAATAATATTGTGAGCTTTATTATAGGAATCAGTTCATGGGACCATGTGATTTGACAAAACCTAATTCCATAGGGAAGGCAGAGCAAGTTGGGAGCTCTAGTGAAGATTTTGATGAATTCCTCAGGAGAGTTTGGCAGGTCAAAGTACAGATTGAAATTCTTCTTTCTGACTGCTGAAAGCACCATTCCCTTTGAGGTGTTGAAGTGATTGTGTGAAACTTTCTCATGGCTGAAAGCAATCTCATTTTCTAATTCAAAATGCAACCAGCCATAGAGGAAATCAACTGACAAATAATTTAAATCCAAGTAATACTCTCACAGTAACAATCAGGCAAGTGTTTGCTTGACCAAAGAACTGGACACCATAACCAAGTTAAGTTGATAGATAACTTTAACCATTCACAGTGACACACTGCAAGTTTCCAAAATTTGCGGCTAATGAACAATACCACACACGAAAATCCTCGTTCTGAAAATTAGCACTATGTACCTGTATACAAATTAACATTCTGAATCTTGTATTCAGCATTTTTCTGATTCACTTTTTCTTAGGAAATTCTTTCCTCAAGTATTTTCCTTAGTGCAGAACATGGGAGATTCAGTCTCTGAATATCTGTGTATCTTCAAATACTTTCACCTCAATAGATCAGACACATCATGTCTCAGCATAAGATTAATTGGGCACAGTCCTTTCTCTCAGTACTTCTTTACTGCCTTTCTGCTTACCTTCAGCATTAGAGACAAAGTCTACTCCCAGCATGATTCTTCTTCTTTTGTATGTAGCATATTCTTTTAACTGAATGGTTGAATGATTTTATTTCTCCTTAGAATTCAAAACTTTTACAAGCATCCACCTTAGTGTTTCTCTTCTCAATCTAGCCCAGTATTTCTCAAACAAACCTTTCTTCCACTTTACCATCCCTTCAGAAAAGATTTTAGGAATTTTTTCCTTATCACTACCCAGCTCCCTTTCTTTTTCACAATTTATCTTTCAAGTCCTTTACATATCCTCGCGGTTTCTGTGTCTTTATATTTTTGCTGCATGGTTTGTGAAATTTCTCAAATATACTTTGCATCTTAACCAAGGCCATCTCTTCTGACTTTAGTTTTCCAGGCTGTTATAAAGAATACCATGCAATGGATTCAATTTAAACAACAAGAACTTATGGACTCATAGTTGTGAGGCTAGGAGAAGCAAGGTGATGTTTTCTACTCCTGGGATGGTATATTGTGGTGGTGACTCCTGATGGTTCTTCTAGTTACTTGGCTTGTGTAAGTGCCTCAAATCACAAGGCAAAATCTTTTACTTTCTTTTCTCACTCCTCTTACTTCTGCTCTCCCCCTCTTCCCTGTGGCTTTCTCTGAATAGGTCTATGACTTTTTCTGCTTATAAAGAACTACAGTAATCCATGTCAAAACCCAGCTTCATTCAGTTGGGCCACCCCTTAACTGAAAATAACATCTCCAAGAGATCCTATCTACAACAAATTCACACTCACACAAATATGGAATAGGCATAAGAACATGTCAAATTGGATACCTAATTTAACTACTAAAATCTCCTTCAAGTCATATTAAATTATTTGTACTGCAAAACATATTGTGTCATAAGAAAGAACATTTCCTCCCCTGCCTGAATATCTTTAATGTAACTTAGAGTTCTGCTATCAGCCTTCAAGTATCACTATCTCCCCCAAACACCCCACCCCACTATCATTTTACACCTCCTTTATACTTCATTTGACAGATGTAATAATTAATTTACCCTGAGATATCCTAAGATGCCTCAATCAGCCCTTCTCAAAGATACCTCTGTTGACTATTTTATTAAGGTGTAGCTAGGAGGTCAAGGACTGATTTTTGTGTCTGCAATTAGTTTCATGTGACAACTGGGTTAGGTAATGGTATCCTGTTATTTGGTAAAATACTGGGCTTTTTACTGTGATGGTATTTAAAGATGTGAATTACATCTGCATACAACAGAAGAGATTGATACCATGCAGTTTTGAGCACTGTAACTTTATAGTATGTTTTAAAGTCAGGTAGTATGATACTTCCAAATTGATTTTTGTTTTTCAATCTTTCTTTGGCGATTCGGAGCCTCTTACCTTTCCAAATATTTTTTGTAGTTAGTTTTACCAGTTCCTTAAAAAATACAGTGTTGATTTTTATTGGGATTGCATTAAATCTGTAAATTAGTTTGAGTAGGATAGACATCTTGATGATGTTTAGTCTTCCTATCCATGAACAGGGAACATTTTTCCATTTATTTAAGTCTTCTCTGATTTCCTTTAATAGTGCTCTGTAGCTTTCTATGTATAAGTCCTTTGCATTTTAGTAAAATTTATTTCTAGATATTTGATTCTTTTAGTTACTATTGTAAATGGTATTTTTTTCTTGATTTCCTCCTCAAATTGCTCATTATTGGTGTACAGAAATGCTACAGATTTTTGAGTATTGATCTTATAGCCTGTGACATTACTGAACTCCTTTATAAGTTCTAGAAGCTTTGTTGTAGATTTCTCAGGGTTTTCTACATATAGGATCATGTCGTCTGCAAATAATGAAATTTTTACTTATTCTTTTCCATTTCAATGACTTTTATATCTTTTTCTTATCTCAGTACTCGAGCAAGTACTTCTAAGACATTGTTAAATAGGAGTGGTGGTTGTGGGCATCCTTGTCTTGTTCCCAATCTCACAGGGATGGCTTTTAAAATTTCACCATTGAAGATGATGTTAGCATTGGGTTTTTCATATATATCCTTTATCATATTCAGAGAGTTTCCTTCTATTCCTATCTTTTGCAGTGTTTTTATCAAGAAAGAGTGCTGTATGTTGTTGAATGATTTTTCTGCATCTATAGAGATGATCATGTGATTTTTTTTCTTTCAATCTGTTTATGTGGTGTATTGCATTGATTGATTTTCTTATATTGAACCATCCTTGCATACCCACGATGAAACCCACTTGGTCACGGTGTATTATTCTTTTGATATGTTGTTGAATGTGATTGGCAAGTATTTTGTTGAGGATTTTAGCATCTAGTTTCATTAGAGAAATTGGTCTGTAATTTTCCTTTCTTGAGGTATCATTGTTTGGTTTTGATATTAGGGTAATGTTGGCATCATAGAATCAGTTAGGCCATATTCCTTCTACTTATATATTTTGGAAGAGCTTGAGCAGGTTTGGTGTTAGCTCTTTCTGGAATGTTTGGTAGAATTCAGCTGTGAAGCCATTTGGTCCTGGGCTCTTCTAGGTTGGGAGGTTTTTAATGACTGAGTCTATCTCTTTACTTGTAATTGGACTGTTGAGTTCATCAATTTCTTCTTTCATCAATGTAGGCTGTTTGTGAGTTTCTAGAAACTTGTCCATTTCCTCTAATTATCATTCTCGTTGGCATATAATTTTTCAAAGTATCCTCTTATGATACTCTATTTCTGTGGGATCAGTAGTGATATCCCCTTGCTCATCCCTTATTTTGCATCTTTGCATCTGTTCTCTTTTTTCTTCTTTGTTAGTCTGGCTAAGGAATTATCAAGTTTATTGATATTCTTCTTAAAGAACCAGCTTTTTGTTCTTATTCTCTATTTCATTTAGTTCTGCTCTAATCTTTATTATTTCCTTCTTTCTACTTCATTTGGGTTTAGTTTGTTGTTGTTTTACCAATTCCTCCAAGTGTGCAGTTAGGTCTTCAATTTTAGCTCTTTCTTCTTTTTTTAATATGTGTATTTATGGCTATGAACTTCCCTCTCAGGACAGCTTTTGCTCCATCCCATATGTATTGATATGTTTTATTGTCATTTTCACTAGTTTCAAGGTTGTTATTGATTTCTTTTGAGATTTCCTCCTTGACCCACTGTTTATCTAAGAGTGTGTTGTTTAATGTCCATATCTTTGTGCCTAATCTGTTTCTCTGGCCCTCAATGATTTCCAATTTCACTCCATTGTGGTCAGAGAAATAACTTTCTATAATCTCAGTCTTTCTGAATTCATTGAGTGTTACTCTGTGGCGTAGCATGTGGTCTCTCTTGGAGTATGATCTATGTGCACGCTAGAAGAATGTAAATCCTGCTGTATTTGGGTGTAGTGTTCTGTATATGTCTATTAAGTCCAGGTCCTCTAATGCATTGTTCAGAGTCTTTATTTCTTTATTGATTCTCTTTCTAGATTTTCTGTCTAATGATGATAATGTTGTGTTAAATTCCCCCACTATAATTGTAGAGGCATTTATTTCTCCGCTTAGTTTTTCCAGAATTTGCCTCATGTATTATGAGGCACCCTGATTAGATGCATAAATGTTTATGAATGTTCTCTCTTCTTGAGATATTACCTCTTTTACTAATATATAGTGATCATATTTGTCTCTTACAATAGTTTTGCATTTAAATTCTATTTTTTCTGACATTAGGATAGTTACTCCTGCCCTTTTTTGGCTATTGTTTGCTTGTAAAATTATTTTCCAGCTATTCACTTTCAGCCTCCTTGAAACCCTGGTTCGAAGGTGGGTTTCTTGTAGACAGCATGTAGATGAATCATATTTCCTTATCGATTCTGCCAATCTGCATCTCTTGAGTGGTGAATTTAATCCATTAACATTCAGTATTATTACTCGCAATGAATTTCTTGCTTCAGCCATATTTTCTTTGGGTTAATGTATGTCATATATTGTTTTATTTCTGTTTCTGTCTTGTTAGTTGTTTTTAAACTCTCCTCCAACTCTCTCTCCCTTGTTTTTTCTTTTCAACTTGTAGAACTTTCTTTAGTATTTCTTGAAGTGCAGTTTCTTATTGACATACTCTCTTAACTTCTGTTTATATGTGAATACTTTGAAATCTCCATCATTTTTGAATGCCAGTTTTGCTGGATAGAGAATTCATGGCTTGGGAAGCAGCTGTGGCTCAATCAGTAGGGCTCCCGTTTACCATATGGGAGGCCCCGGGTTCAGTTACTGGGGCCTCCTGGTGAAGGCAAGCCCACCTGCGTGGCGTGGTTAGCTGACCCAGCGAGCACAAGCAGCAAGGGGGGGATAAATGAATAAATAAATAAAATCTTTAAAAAAAAAAAAAAAGAGAATTCATGGCTGGAAGTTTTTTCTTTTAATACTTTGACTATGTCATACCACTGTCTTCTTGCCCACAGGGTTTCAGATGAGAAATCAGCACTTAATCTTATTGTGCTTCCCTTGTATGTGGTGGTTCTCTTTTCTCTTGCTGCCTTGAGTATTTTCTCTTTGTCTTGAGCACTGGACATTTTGACAAGTATATGTCTTTGAGTTGGTTTGCTGGGATTTTCACTGTGTGGGGTGCGCTGGGCTTCCTGGACCTGCGTGTCCATCTCTCTCAATAGGGTTGGGAAATTTTCAGCCATTATTTCCTTCAACACTCCTTCTGTTCCCTTTCCACTCTCTTCTCCTTCTGGGATGCCCATAATGTGTATGTTTGTGCGTTTTGTGTTATCAGTTAATTCCCTGAGTCCCTGCTGGATTTTTTCTATCTTTTTGCCTATCTGTTCTACTATCTGTTTGATTTCAGATGTTGTCTTCCACATCTCTAATTCTTTATTCTGCCTGTTCAAATCTGCTGTTATGTGAATACAGTGTCTTTTTTATTTCTTGGGTTGTGCCATTGATCACCATCATATCTGTTATCTTTTCATGTATGTTTACAATTTCTTCAGTATGTTCTCCCAGTGTCTTCTTAATATCCTTAATCTCTTCCTGTACTTCATAAGTTGGTCCCTGATATTTATTTGGAAAACTTTGATTAGTTGTTCAATGTTCTGCATCTCTTCTTCGTTTTTAGTTTATTCATTGGGCTGGTCCATGTCTTCCTGTTTCTCAGTGTGGTTTGTAATTTTTTTTTTGCCCTCTAGTCCTCATTTTATCTTGATGAGTTTATTCAGTTGATTAGCTTCTCTCTCTGCTCTAGAGTTTTATTTAGCTGGTAGTTTTGTGTGTTTGTTAAGTTTTCTCTTTGACACTTTTTCTTCTTATTTTATTTCCTTGCTTCTTTCTATGTTCCTTTGAAGGCAAAAGATTAGGGCCAGAGGAATCAAAAGATGTGAGAAAGGAAGAATGGTAATAGTAATATTGATAAAAGTTAGAAGAGGGTCCATATAAGACTAAGTGAAGTGAAGATTTTATTCATGTAGGAAGTGTTAAGTAATCGGGAAAAAAAGTGGAGTGCCTGCAATGGACTGGGCAACCAAATAGAGGAATATATATATAATGATTTAGAAGGCTAGAATGATGAGGAGGGAGTGAAAGAGTAAAGAAAGGGATGAAAGGAAACAGTTATTATTAATTAAAAAAAAGAAGAAAACAGAATAGATAGAATACAAATTGACACCCTTAAGTTGTGGTGTAATAAAAAAAAGGTGGTATGTAAGAATCACAACAGACAGCAAAAGGCAGAAAGATGAGGGAAGGAAAAGAATAGCTTGGGGACTAAAATCAATATAGACAGAAAATGGGAAATCACAGAAGAAGAAGCACAGCAAAGAAGAGACTAGCTAGCAGCACCTAATTTAAAAAAAAAAAAAAAAAGAAGGGGTCAGTAAAGAGGAAAGAAAAGCAAGAGACAACAAATAAACAAAGAAAAACCAAACAAACACACAAACAAGTAGTCAAACAAAGCTAAGGAAGCACAGAGTTCCTTCTTGGGCCCTTGTGGAACCTCTCAGCCTGCTTGTATTCATCCATCAATTTCCCTGCAAGGTTCTGTCTGCAGGTTTTGAGGCAGATTTTAGCTATTAAACTAAGTTAAAAAGAAAAATTCAATTTTTAATTTTTAAAGTGACAGTATTATTATTATTATTTTTTTTTGGAGAAATAAGAGACCCAAAAGAAGTCCTCTTCTAGACCACCCCCTTCACCGAGGGGACTCTAACTAGGCTCATGGAAACTAATCAAGCACTTCCCACTTCCTAGCCTCCCCAGGGGAGCTGAATCCAGGGAGCCAAATCCACAGAAAAAACCCCCTCTCAACCTTTCTCCAGAACCCTCCCACTCTCGGGGTATGCACCCTCTTACCGGTTTGCAGGTGGGAGTCGTGGCTCAGCCATCTGTGTTAACCAGCACCGGGAGGGTAAAAACTCACAAATCTCTCCTGAGCAATGTCGAGCTCCCTCCAGATAGATGTCCTCAAAGGTTCTTGCTCTGTGTGCCCACAGCACAGACCCCCAGGTATGACCCTGTCCCCAATCTGCCATTGTCAGTCAGCGAGTCAGCGAGTGCCTTCCTAAACTGATGTCATCTTCTCTTCTTCACTTTTCACCTTCTTGACAAAGTCCTTTGAAGCAGAAAAATTTAAGTTTTAGGAGGTCCCATTAATCCATTCTTTCTTTTGTTGCTCATGCTCTGGTTTAAGGTATAAGAAACCACCACCTACCACCAGGTCTTGAAGATGTTTCCCTAAATTTTCTTCAAGAAGTTTTAGATTTCTTGCTTTTATATTTAGGTCTTTGATCTATTTTGAGTTAATTTTTGTATAAAGTATGAGATAGGGCTTCTTTTTCTTTCTCTTGGGTATGGATATCCAGTCCTTCCAGCAACATTTGTTGAGCAGTCCTGCCCCATCTGAGTAGGTTTGACATCCTAGTCAAAAATCCCTTGATCATAGATGTGAAGGTCACTACTGAAACATCAGTTTGGTTCCATTGGTCTATGTGTCTATCTTTATGCTAGTTATATGCTGTTTTTACTACTGTAGCTAGGTAATATTTAAAGTGCAGAAGTGAGAGTTCTCTAACTTTGTTGTTCATTTTTAAGAGGTTTCTGATTATTCAAGAACCCTTACCCTTCCAAATAAATTTGATAATTGGGTTTTCCAATTCTGCAAAAATGCCTTTGCAATTTTTACTGGGATTGCATTAAATCTATACATCAATTTGGGTAGAATTGACTCTTAAGTCTTCCCTTCCACAAACACTGAATGTTCTTCCATTTATTAATATTTAGGTCTTCTTTAATTTCTTTTAGCAATGTATTGTCATTTTCAGAATACAGTGCTTTACATTCTTGGTTAAGTTAATTTCTGAATATTTGATTCATTTTGTTGCTATTATAAATAGAATTTTTCCTTACTTCATCCTCAGATTGCTCATTACTAATGTATACAAACACTACTGATTTTTGCATATTAATCTTGTATCCTGCCACTTTGCCAAATTCATTTAATAGCTCTGGAACTTCTTATGCATTTTGGGGGATTTTCTAGGTATAGGATCATATCATCTGTGAATAGTGAACGTTTTACTTCTTTGTTTCCAATTTGGATGCATTTTATTTCTTTATCTTCCCTGAGTGGTACAGCTAGAACCTCTAGTTCTATATTGAACAAGAGTGGTGACAGTGGGCATCTTTGTGTTGTTCTTGAGCTCATCATGAAAGCTTTCAGACTTTCACCACTGAGTTTAATGTTAGCTGTGGGTTTTTCATATAGACCCTTAATCATGTTGAGAAAATTTCTTTCTATTCTTATCTTTTGGAGTTTTTTTTTAAATCAAGAAAAAAAGCTGAATTTTGTCAAATGCCCTTTCTGCATCAATTGAGATGATAATGTGATTTTTCTTTGATTTATTAATGTGGTGTGATATGCTGATTGAATTTCTTGTGTTGAGCCATCCTTGCATGCCTTGGATAAAGCCAACTTGATCATGATGATTAATTCTTTTAATGCATTGTTAGATTTGATTAGTGAGTATTTTGTTGAGGATTTTTGTCTCTATATTCATTAGGGAAATGAGTCTGTAATTTTCTTTTTTTATAATATTTTTGTCAGCAATGAAGATGGAGTCTGAGATGTATCCAATAATGTAGTTTATATGGGCCAAAAGTGCCTGCAGTTGCCCAGAGAGGCTGGTGCAGGTCCCCCAAGCTTCCTCCCTGCAATAGGTAGGGCTACAGCCTAGGCTTAGGCAACAATCTGACATAGATGGAAAGAAACTGGTTATTTTTCAGTCAGTCTGGCATCCCCTCATTCTGGGTACAGAGTTAAAGTGAAGACTACTGGCCTCTTTCAGATTTGGACATTTTCAAACTTTAGCTGTTCTTAGGATTGGACTTTAGCCGGCTGAATTTACTAATCAGTAGCTGAAATCAGGGTCCAACCTTCTCCTCCTCTTCCATTTTTGGGATATGGAGTTTCCAGCTCCAGCCAGGAAATAGCTCCCAAGGCAGCTTGCACCACAAATGGGTGATGGCACTGGCCTCCATGGCTTGCAGTGCTCTACTCCAAAAGCTGCACTTCAGATGGGCAGTCTCTTCTGTCAGTTCTTCCAAGGATTTTGCAGGATGCTGTTCTTGTCTCCTAAGTCCCACAAAATGGTGATTTATATACTTCTGACTGATTACTAACTGCACTGTAGGATAAGCTAACTCTTAGAGCTCCTTACTCTGCCACCATCTTGCCACCATTCTATCCCTGGGGTTTATTAAGTGATAGTCCATGATCACTATTAAAATTCAATTACATATATGATTACAGTATAGTTTTAAAATTCTATGAGAAGAAAATGATTGAAAACTTTGGACACTGTACAATCAAATTTTTCTAGTCATCTAATTTTTAACCTTCCTTATGTCACATCCTCCTTTCTCCTCCAAATCATGAGAACCTTTTAAAAGTACATTCCGCTAAGTACCTTGAATAAAAGGGAAATTTGTAAAGCAAAGCATAGTTGTAAAATCTATTGTTTTATTAGAAACACTTTTCTGAATGATGTGTCTATATTTTGAGAAAGATACTATTTCATTATTACAAAGTCAAGAATGTCCAATAGAGGCCTAAGGTGAAGGTAACTCAGGAATCTAACAAATGAGAGTGAACTAGAACCAGGTCAGCAGGTAGAATATATATATATATATATATATATATATATATATGAAGAGATATGTAGAAGTTTTTGTCTACTTTGTTAAGTATGCATCAAGGTAGGGTGATTTCAGATATAAAATATGAAAGTAAATATTATCCACCTCATTTTATTTCAGTCACCATGTTCACCTGAATTCATAGTTTGGAATATGAGAAAACATGGTCACAGGGAAAAAATCCATTGATCATCAGAAACATTCTCCAGAGAGCAGGTAACATATAAGTTACTGTGGAGGCTGGGGGTCCAGGGCTTAGGCCTGCCTGCAATCACAGATTCTTTGGTGCTACCAATTTTACATATTGAATTGCAGTTATTTAAAGAGCACTGACCTTGATTTCTTTTTTCAAATAGGACATATAAAGACAGTGATTGCATCCTTTTCCTTCCTTGCATGTGAAGAAACAAATGCACAATTTCTGTAATTATCCCCACATCCAAGTACTAAAAAGGAAGAACAGGGCTAGAACTTGGTCTTATTGCACTGATCTACTATTAGAAAGTTATATAAGCATTTTTCTGTTTGTGGATACAATTACCAGGGGGATAATTGACACATGGTAAAATTTTCGCTTTAAACTATGACTAAATGGAATTCAACACAACCATAAGCAAGGTTCCTTATGCCTAAAAGTGTTAAGAAGCTACATGGGACATTTAGCTCAGTGAAAACAGAAATTACATAATATACATTGCTAGTTTTATTTCAGCTTACTCCTTATTTTTTCAGACTGTGATTTGGTAGGAAGAATAAGTCAAGAAATCCTTAAAATAACTTGGTTTTATAGAAAGTGTATTGTATCTGCAGTCATCTGCTCTAGAAGGGCACTTCCAAAATTTCTGAACACAATACATTGTCTACAAGCAAATTGCTGAAAATATCTCATCAAAATTTAATTTCCCCAATAAAGCAATCTTCCAAATTCACAAGCATCACTGACTTATCAGTTATTTTTGTCATTCATAAGGTGAAATTTAAGGCAAATGATGTATGTATGGGATGGTTTTTAACACCACTGATGATAGCTGAAAATATTAATTGACCAGTTTCCATTTTGTTTAATGGAACAAATAAGATTATTTGTTGAATGTCAAATTGATATACTGTTCTAATGAACACAATATTTCTCTTGAAATGTATACTTTGTCATTAGTATCCTAAATTGAATTATAGTAATGTAGGAAATGAGAAGAAAATTATAAAAGGAACCCACTTAAACAAAGTCAAGCAAACATTGGTTTGACAGATGAAAGAATAGGATCATGAAAAGTACTCAGACAATACCTTGCGGAAAGACTCCCCATTCAAGAGAAATTTCCATGAAAATAGACAGTGATTAATGAAATGAGGAAATTCTGAGTGACCAGAAGCACTGAGAGAGTATTATAAGAAAGAACCAGGAGAACACAGGATTCCAATAAACACAAGATACCATGGTGACATAGAATCTTAGGTCTTGAAGGGATGTTACAGATAAATAGCATTACTTGTAGGAACCTATATTTAACTGAGTTCAAATATTCACTAGTGCATATTTTATTTTTCCTAGAAATATTTAAATATACTATTCTTTCCATTCACAAAAGCCATTTTAGGGGAAATACACATGTTGCTTCCTATGTCAATCTTTCCTTTTCTAAGCACTCATGACCTGATGTTCTGTTTCTTACCTGCTGTCTCAGAGAAAAGCCTTCCATCATTCTGAAAACACAAAATTCATTTTTTCAGGGAAGAAAATGTGGTGAAATAATGCTTATAGTATTTAGAAAGTACATGAGTTATTTTGTGTACAAATAGCTTATAAAATGTGCAAAATGTCCTCTAGTAATAAAAAAACTCTAGAACTTATGGGCAAAAATAAAAATATACATTGTTAAATATTTTAATGGTGAAAAATATGTTTCCTCCATTTAAATAAAAATTAAGAGTGAAGTGGCAAAAATGTCAAAACAAGAAAAACAAAGCAAATGACCCAACTCTTAGAACAAATTTATGAATGAAGCTAACCTGAATGGACTTGGTCAGTGAGAGGAATAGATTTTCCATGCTAGGAAATATGTACGAAGGTGACCTGAAGGTAAAAGTAGTGATAAACATGGAGTGAGAAGGAAATTGGAGAGATTATTCTGGCATTTAAAACAAAAAAAAAAAAAAGGAAAATAGAAACTTTGCTCCTAAAGACACTCTCCATATAAATACCTCAAGCTCTCTGTTATTTATACATGCTGCTTTTAAAAAATTTCAACCATCCTATTCCAATATTCTAACTTGATATACTATTTTCCTTACTTGGGGAAAGCTTATTCCTCCTTTGGGTATCATAAAAGCTGGGTCCTCATTGGTGATGATATTTGTAAAGTAACCAATAGAGGAAAAAAATAAAGTATTATATAGATAATTTGATGAAAGGAGAATATGTAAACTTAGAGAAATTTAACTCAGGCATAATAATCTTTTCTTAGATTTCCTAACAAGAATGGAGACAAAATGAAGTAACCAAAGATCTGGTAATGAAAGTATTATCATTAGTAATAGTTGAACGAATCATTCAAACAATTATGATCAATCCATGCGTATTAGAGACAGCTTAGAGAAATACAAACCAGCATCAAGATGCTCTTGAGTGCTGTCCTAGAAAAATTAACTCCAGCCTTGATGAATTAGACATGCTACTCTCTCACCTACATGACCTTCCTTCCACCCTGACCTGCCTGGCTTATTACCACTTCATCCCCCTGAAGAATGCCCTTTTCTTCCAAAGCCAGAAACAACTGTGCTTTCATTGAAGGAGTTGAAAGTAGTTCATAATAAGACAAAAGTTCCTATGTAATGATTCTTATTTTAAAAATGCATAACAATTGTAAATACACATTTAGTTATTACAATGTTCTCTTCATAGATCTTAAAATAACTAAAAATTGATGTTAAAAATATAATATATAATATTATTTTATATAAGTTAAATATTGATTCTTTCATCTAAATTATGTCCTGAAGAAGAAATTATGGCCCAATAATCAAAAATATGAGAAAACAAGACAAATATAGGTGATTTGACTACAGAAACATAGAATCAGGAAATTACCTGTTCTCACAGATAAACAAATTTGCATTTTAGGAAACTCTCTATAATAATGTGCTAGTCACAATTACCAGAATCCACTGAAAGACTAGCAACACTGAGGGAGTATTTAAATCTCAAAACATAGTAACTTAGAACATTTGTTCACAAAAGGAATTTCTCAAAGGTCTGGTACCAGTATTACATCATTCTTGAGGACAACTGTGGGGAGAGTAGGGCTGTACAGATCAAATAATCCTATTTTCTCTTCCCAGAAACATATTAGACTCCACTCCACTGCCACTATTCTCACTGTATGTTATGTAAATGTCACCTCATACCTTACCAGGAGTTTGGGGTCAGAGTTCAGCTGCAGAAATAGGTTCAAAAAAAGGAGGGAAAGTGAGGGACTGCTCAGTATCTGAGGAAGTTCTTCTTTGTTAGGGCCTCACATCCCTCCAACTTGAAACTCACAAGCCCCTTCTTTGCTTTCTCCTGTGACTGGCTTCATTTGAAACAGAAAGACCAGCTTGGGTCTCTTAGGCTTCAAAAGCTTTCTTCCTCTTTCCTTCTATTCCTTGGTCATCACAACACTTGATACCTATTATTCTCTAAAGTGTGACTGAATTTCCTTGAGTGGCCTCAGAGATTCTGCAGTGTGCACTGGAAATCCCTAAGTGTAGTTTGTTAGCACTCAAAGGGAAAATGACAAGACTTAGGAAAAACAAGGGATGTGGATGTGGCTCAAGTGATTGGGCTTCTGTCTACCACACAGGAGGTCCTGGGTTTGGTTCCTGGTGCCTCCTGGAGAAGGTAAGCTGGTACAGCAGGCAGGCTTGATGAGCAGACACAACAAGATGACACAACAAAAGAGATACAAATAAGAAATACAATGAGAGACACAACAAACCAGGGACCTGAGGTGACTTACATGGTTGAACACCTCTCTTCCACATAGGAGTTCACAGGTTCAGTTCCCAGTGCCTCCTAAAGAGAAGATGAGCAGACACAGAGAGCACACAGCAAATAGATACAGAGAACAGACAGCAACTGCAGACAATGGGTGGGGGGATACATAAAATAAATATTTTTTAAAAAGAAAATAAAAATGACAGAACTTAGGACAGGAGCCCTCAGTAATTGCTGATAGAGGAGTAAAGAAGTTACTGTGGAAGGTTTAGGAGGTAGGGACAGACTGCAGTGGGGTCAGATTCAGGGATGCACAGTTCTTTGTGGAAGGTGAGTCTATATATTAATGAATGACTGTGAAGGCTCAGACTTCTGGACGAGACATGGCATGAGTGGATAAATCCAGAGGTTTTCTTAGAGAATGTCCAAGGATATTGGTGTGAATTGTCACGGTGTCAAGCTGGGAATAGAGCCATTTTACCAATGGAATACGGATTCTGGGGCTATACTTCATGAAGCAGTCCATATAAGGGCAGGGGAAGATGGAATTTCCAGGACCTCATTTGCTCTCTGGATTTTCCCTATATCTTACTCTTAGTTTTTTAGAGGCAAAGAATTTACACCATAAAATGAAAAGAATGTACAGTCAAATTTAAAGTATCAATGATACATGACATACCATTATCAATTCTATGTGATAATCATTGGTAAACATTTTCTCAGAAAACTTATTATATGTTCTAAGTAAATTTTATATATAAACTATTATATATATATACACATATACAATGGGTGTATGCGTGTATACACTGATCTATTAGGAGCTTGTTCCACAGTTTTCATTCATAACTGTTAATGAGATTTATATTTATTACTGAAGTATTATTAGAGCAAACATAATTGAGAAAATAATCAGCCATTATCATATATACATGTTTTTCTATAGATTTCGATTATGCATAACATTGACTGTGTACAATATCCCATGTTACCAAGAATAATCATAGGAATATAAAGGCTCATCTTTACAATTCTCCTGAACCAGGGTCACTTGGTGGAATTTAAGTTGTATCTTCTCAGGTTTTATAAGTCTTGATGGCTTCACTCACATGTCTGCTGCTTCAGGAGGGATGACTGGAAGGCTGAGATCAACTGGTCCTGTCAACCAGACAATGCTAATGGCCACTGCAGCATGATGGTCTCAGGGTGATCAGACTCCTTACATGTGGCTCAGTAATCCCAAAAATAGTGATCTGAGAGACAGGAAGTGGAAGATGCCAGTTTCTTAGTTTCTGAGTTATAAACCAGCATTGTGAGCCTTTCTACCTCTTCTACTGTCCACAGCAGTCACAGAGCCCACCCAGTTTCAAGTGGAGTGAACATAACTGCTCTCTCTCTACACGAGGTTCATCTTGGTAACAATTATACTCAGCCAAGACCCAAATTTTCCCTAGTGATGGCACAAATTTGCCACAAGCTGGGCTAAAGGAGCATAGGCCTAATTGGACTTGTATTATTTCCTGTGTTCAGTAATTTGTCTGCTCAGACACAGGTGCAAGCCCCACTGTGATTCTCAGAGCCACTGAATATACCAGTCCCTGTGGGCTGAGCTGTGACCCCATGAGCATCACTGTGGGTGTGCATGTTTTCAAGGAACCTCATTGCCCATGTCCCACCCTAGCCTGGACTGTTTAATCACAACCAGGAGAGTGGGGGTTGAGTTCTGGATAGTTGCAGCATATATAACTTTGCATATTCTCCCTCAACCTTACCAGATCTTTCCTCCACTCCAAATAGTAGCAGGATCCCTAAATAGTTAAAATTTCAAGCCCCTGTGACTGGAGAGGATGTGGAGTCCCACTGCTGGTCGGACTGTGGTATGGTCCAGCCACTGTGGAGGACAGTTTGGCAGTTCCTCAGAAAACTAACAATAGATCTTCCGTATGATCCAGCAATCCTCTCCAACATTTAGTGTCTCCTGTTTTTTCAATAGCTGCCATTGTGATGGGTGTAAGATGGTATCTCATTGTAGTTTTGATTTGCATTTCCCTGATAGCAAGTGATGTTGAGCATTTTTTAATGTGCTTTTTAGCCATTTGTATTTCTTCCTTGGAGAAGTGTCTTTTCAGGTCACTTGCCCATTTTTTAAATGGGTTGTTAGTCCTTTTATTTTCAAGGTGTAGGATTTCTTTATATATGCAGGATATTAGGCTCCTATCAGATAAATGGTGGCCAAATATTTTCTCCCATTGGGTAGGCTGCCTTTTTATTTTCTTAATAACATCCTTTGAGGTGCAGAAGTTTTTAATTTTGATGAGATCCCATTTATCAATTTTTTCTCTTGCTGCTCGTGCTTTGGCTGTGAAGTTCATGAAACCATTTCCTATTACAAGATCCTGTAGATGCTTCCCTACATTATCTTCCAAGGTCTTTATGGTTTTGGTTCTTATATTTAGATCTTTGATCCATCTTGAGTTGATTTTTGTATAACGTATGGGGTGGTATTCTTCTCTCATTCTTTTGGATATGGATATCCAGTTCTCCAAGTACCACTTGTTAAAGAGGCCAATCTCTCCCAACTGAGTGGGCTTCATGGCCTTGTCAAAATCAAATAACTGTATATGCGAGGATCCATATCAGAACTCTCAATTCGGTTCCATTGGTCAGTAGGTCTATCCTTGTCCCAATACCACACAGTTTTGATCACTGTAGCTTTACAGTATGTTTTAAAGTCAGGTAGTGTGATACCTCCAACTTCATTTTTCTTTTTCAATATGTCTTTGGCAATTCGGGGCATCTTGCCTCTCCAAATGTATTTTGTGGTTAGTTTTTTCAGTTCCTTAAAAAATACAATGTTGACTTTTATTGGGATTGCATTAAATCTGTAGATTAGTTTGGGTAGGATAGACATCTTGATGATGTTTACTCTTCCTATCCATGAACAGGGAATATTTTTCCATTTATTTAAGTCTTCTTTGATTTCCTTTAAGAGTGATGTGTAGTTTTCTGTATATAAATCCTTTACATCTTTAGTTAAATTTATTCCTAGGTATTTGATTCTTTTAGTTACTCTTGTAAATGTTATTTTTTTCCTGATTTCCTCCTCAGTTTGCTCATTATTGGTGTATAGAAATGCTACTGATTTTTGAGCATTGATCTTATACCCTGCAACATTACTGAACTCCTTTAAAAGTTCTAGAAGCCTTGTTGTAGATTCCTCAAGGGCTTTCTATGTATAGGATCATGTCATCTGCAAATAATAAAATTTTTACTACTTCTTTTCCAATCTGGATGCCTTTTATGTCCTTTTCTTGTCTCAGTACTCACGCAAATAGTTCTAAGACAATGTTAAATAGGAGTGGTGATAGTGGGCATCCTTGTCTAGTTCCCGATCTCAGAGGGAAGGCTTTTAGGGTTTCACCATTGAAAATGATGTTAGCTTTGGGTTTTTCATATATACCCTTTATCATATTCAGAAAGTTTCCATCTATTCCTATCATTTGTAGTGTTTTTATGAGGAAAGAGTGCTGTATTTTGTCAAATGCATTTTCTGCATCTATAGAGATGATCATGTGTCTTTTTTCTTTCAATCTGTTTATGTGGTGTATTATATTGATTGATTTTCTTATATTGAACCATCCTTGCATACCCGGGATGAGACCCACTTGGTCATAGTGTATAATCCTTTTGATATGTTGTTGAATGTGATTAGCAACTATTTTGTTGAGGATTTTAGCATCTAGGTTCATTAGAGAAATTGCTCTGTAATTTTCCTTTCTTGTGGGATCTTTGTTTGGTCTTGGTATTAGGGTAATGTTGGCATCATAGAATGAGTTAGGTAATATTCCTTCTACTTCTATTTTTTGGAAGAGCTGAGGTAGAATTGGTGTTACCTCTTTCCAGAATGATTGGTAGAATTCAGCTGTGAAGCCATCTGGTCCTGGGCTCTTCTTAGTTGGGAGGTTTTTGATGACTGAGTCTATCTCTTTACTTGTAATTGGACTGTTGAGTTCATCTATTTCTTCTTTCATCCATGTCGGCTGTTTGTGGGTTTCTAGAAACTTATCCATTTCCTCTAAATTGTCATTCTTGTTGGCATATAATTTTTCAAAGTATCCTCTTATTATACTCTTTATTTCTGTGGGGTCAGTAGTGATATCCCCTTGCTCAATCCTTATTTTATGTATTTGCATCTGTTCTCTCTTTTTCTTTGTTAGTCTGGCTAAGGGTTTGTCAATTTTATTGATATTCTCGAAGAACCATCTTCTGGCTTTGTTTATTGTTTCCAGTGGTTTCTTAATCTCTATTTCATTTAGTTCTGCTCTAATCTTTGTTATTTCCTTCTTTCTACTTCCTTTAGGTTTAGTTTGTTGTTGCTTTTCCAATTCCTCCAAGTGTGCAGTTAGGTCTTCAATTTTAGCTCTTTCTTCTTTTTTAATATATGATTTTATGGCTATGAACTTCCCTCTTAGGATACAGCTTTTGCTGTATCCCATAGATTTTGATATGTTGTGTTGTCGTTTTCATTAGTTTCAAGGTAGTTACCGAATTCTTTTGAGATTTCGTCTTTGACCCACTGTTTGTCTAAAAGTGTGTTGTTTAACTTCCATATCCTTGTGCCTAACCTGTTTCTCTGGCGTTTAGTGATTTCCAACTTCATTCCATTGTGGTCAGAGAAATTACTTTGTATAATCTCAATCTTTCTGAATTCATTGAGTGTTGTTCTGTGGCCTAGCATGTGGTCTATTTTGGAATATGTTCCATGTGCACTAGAGAAGAACGTAAATCCTGCTGTATTTGGGTGTAGTGTTCTGTATATGTCTATTAAGTCCATGTCTTCTAATGTATTGTTGAGTGCCTTAGTTTCTTTATTGATTCTCTGTCTAGATGTTCTGTCTAATGATGATAGTGGTTTGTTGAAGTCCCCTGCTATAATTGTAGAGGAATTTATTGCTTCTCTTAGTTTTTTCAGAGTTTGCCACACATATTTTGAGGCACCTCGATTAGGTGTGTAAATGTTGATGATTGTTCTCTCTTCTTGAGAGATTACTCCTTTTACTAATATGTAGTGTCCATCTTTGTCTCTTACAACAGATTTGCATTTAAAGTCTATTTTGTCTGATATTAGAATAGCTACTCCTGCCCTTTTTTGGCTATTGTTAGCTTGTAAAATGGTTTTCCAGCCATTCACTTTCAGCCTCCTTGAATCCCTGTTTCGAAGGTGGGTTTCTTGTAGACAGCATATAGATGGATCATATTTTCTTATCCATTCTGCCAATCTGTGTCTTTTGATTGGTGAATTTACCCCATTAACATTCAGTGTTATTAGTAGTAACACATTTCTTACTTCAGCCATTTTTTCTTTGGGTTAATGTATGTCATATGTTGTTTTGTTTCTCTTTTTGTCTTTTCAGTTGTTTTTAAACTCTCCTCCAACTGTTTCTCCCTTGTTTTTTCCTTTCAACTTGTAGAGATTCCTTTAGTATTTCTTGAAGTGCTGGTTTCTTATTGACATACTCTCTTAATTTCTGTTTATCTGTGAATATTTTGAACTCTCCATCATTTTTGAATGCCAGTTTTGCTGGATAGAGAATTCGTGCCTGGAAATTTTTTTCTTTTTGTATTTTGACTATGTCATACCACTGTCTTCTTGCCTCCATGGTTTCAGCTGAGAAATAAGCACTTAATCTTATTGTGCTTCCCTTATATGTGATGGTTCTCTTTTCTCTTGCTGCCTTGAGTATTTTCTCTTTGTCTTGAGCATTGGATATTTTCACAAGTATATGTCTTGGAGTTGGCCTGTTGGGATTTATACTATTTGGGGTGTGCTGTGCTTCCTGGATGTGCACATCCATCTTTCTCAATAGGGTTGGGACGTTTTCTGCCATTATTTCCTTCAACACTCCTTCTGTTCCCTTTCCCATCTCTTCTCCTTCTGGGATGCCCATAATGCATATGTTTGTGCATTTTGTGTTATTGGTTAATTTCCTGAGTCCATGCTGGATTGTTTCTATCTTTTTGTCTATCTGTTCTTCTATCTCTTTGATTTCAGCTGTATTGTCTTCCATGTCACTAATTCTTTCCACTGCCTGTTCAAATCTGCTGTTATGTGAATCCAGCGTCTTTTTCATTTCTTGGTTTGTGCCATTTTTTACCATCATATCCATTACCTTTTTAGGAATGTTTGCAATTTCTTTAGTATGTTCTCCCAGTGTCTTCTTTATATCCTTAATCTCTTCCTTCACTGCTTTAAGTTGTTCCATGATATTTGTTTGGATAGCTTTGATTAGTTGTCTGATGTTCTGCATCACTTCCTGGTTTTTATTTTGTTCATTGTACTGGTCCATGTTTTCCTGTTTCTCAGAGTCATTTGTATTTTTTGTTGCCTCTAGTCATCATATTATCTTGATGGGTTTGTTCAGTTGATTAGGATTTTCTATGCTCTAGAGTTATATTTAGCTGGTGGTTCTGCGTGTGAGTTAAGTTTTCTCTTTGGCAATTTTTCTTCTTATTTTATTTCCTTGCTTCTTTCTATGTTCCCTTGAAGGCAAATCATTAGGGCCAGAGGAATCAAAAGATGTAAGGAAGGCAGAAGGATAATAGTAATATTGATAAAAGTTAGAAGAGGGGCAAAATGAGACTTAATGAGATGAATATTTAACTTGTGTAGGCAGTGTAGAGTAATAGGAAAAAAAGTGGATTTCCTACAATGGACTGGGAAAACAAATGGAGGAATATATATATAGTGAATTAGAAGGCTAGACTTATGAGGAGGGAGAGAAATAGTAGAGAAAGGTCTGAAAGGAAAAAGTTAATACTAATTAAAAAAAAGAAGAAAACAAAATAGATGGATTAGAAATTGACACCCTTAAGTTGTGGGCCTATGAAAAAATCTTGTATCTAAGAGCCACAACAGAAAGCAGAAGGCAGAAAGATGAAGGAAGGATAAGCGCTAGTTTGGAATACAGTATCAATATAGACAGCAAGTGGGAAATTACTGAAGAAGAAGCACAGCAAAGAAGCAACAAGCTAGCAGCACCTAATTTTAAAAAAATTAAAGGAAAAACAAAGGGGGGATGAAAGAGGAAAGAAAAGCAAGAGACCAGAAATAAACGGAGAAAAACCAAAGATCCACACAGGCAAGCAGTCAAACATAGCTAAGGGGGGTCAATGATTGCCCTAGAGTCCACGTGGATCCTCTCTGCCTGCTTGTGTTTATCAATCAATTTCCCTGCAGTGTTCTATATGCAGGTCCTGAAACAGCTTTTAGCAATTAAACTAAATTAAAAAGAATTTATTTTTCATTTATTGAAGTGACCTTCTCACTTTTTTTTTTTTTTTTTTTTTGGTGAAATACAGGACCCAAAATAATTCCTCCTCTAGACCAACTCCCTTCTGGAAGGGACCCTACCTGGGCTTGTGGAAATTAATCAAGCACATCCCACTTCCTGGACTCCCCAGCATAGCTGAAGCTCTGATGTTAGTCAGTGCAGAGTGCTAAAGATGGCAGACTCCGCACCTTGTGGAGCGGAGCACCAGCGTCACCGGGTTGCTATGTAAATCAGTTTGACTCTGCAGATTCACGTCTCCTCTCAGCCTGATGCTGCTTCAGGTTGGCTTATCTGCTCCCCAAAGCTGTGGGGCGGTGCAGCAGCCAGGTCGATGGCAAAAAAATAAATAAATAAAAATTCCCTTCCCTGTCCTCCAACCGAACCCTCCCTCTTTTGGGGAGTGTCCCCTCTTCCTGGCTCCATGGTGGCCCGGGGCTTATCCCTGGGCAGCTAGGCAAATCAACTCCCTCCCCCGAACAGAATAACCCCACCCATCCACCGGGTGCTGATTCTCTCTGGCTGTTTTTTTCACCCAAGTTCCAAGGGGCTCCAGGCAGCCAGATCCCCAGAAAATAAAACTTTCTCGCCCTGCTCGCTCCTCCAACTGGCCGTTTTTGGGTTTTTTTTTCCTCCCTAACCACAGGGCTCAGCCGTCTGTGTTAACCACCACCGGCAGGCTTAAAACTCATGAAACTCTACTGTTCCATCCATGCTGTTGATCCTCGCAGATAGATGTCCCAAGCTTCTCATTCCACGCGTGCACAGCACAGACCCCCATGCAGGACCCAGTCCACAATCTGCCTTGCTCTGGGAGCTTGCAGTGTGCCCTCCTACACTAATGCCATCTTGGCCCCTCTCAAGGGTTAGGACTTGAACATGATTATATAAGGGACATGGTAAAATCGACAACATTAACCTATTATTGATCACTGAAATAAAACAAGATACCATTCAATATTCAATAGCTAACATTTAGTATTGATGAGCCTTGGGGTAGGAGGTGATAGAGTCTTATTTACCATTAGCAAAACTGTAAATGTTTTTGATACTTTGTCAGTAACTATAATTATTCAAATGGTAATACAGATTGAATTTTGCCACCCTCCAATTTTTATTGGAGGCCTAATCTTCAGTACCTCAAATTGTCACTTTATGTGGATATAGGGTCAATATAGATAGAATTAGGCAAGTTAAATTCTTATGATAGAGGATTCAAGATAGTGGCATAGTAGCTCAGGCACAGCACAACTATATTGCAAAATAGGGAAATAAGCATAGAATTAATCAGAAGGAACTGCTTTGGAGAACCTTGCAGGCCAGGATTGTGCAACATGAATCATCCAGAAGGGACTGGGGATAGAGAAATGGAGAGGTCAAAGGGAAAACTGTGAATTGATAAGTTTGTGGCTGGGAATGCCATCTATCCATCAACACCTGAGTGGAACAGACTAAGTAGAATCTGAGGGTGAGTGGACAATGGAGAGGGGAAAGGATAGGTTCTTCTTCAGAAAGAGGTAGGGTGTGATGCAAGGCGGAGTGAAGTTTTCATTCAGCAAATGTAACTACCATAATCCACTAGCTCCGATGAACTTGTGGATATTAAAGGATTCATCTCCATGGGAGTGTTTCCCCAGGAGCACCATTTGATGGGCAACTAAGAAAATGAAGGAAGACAGGCTGTTCTCTCCTGATCCATCCCAGGCACAATAGATCTAGTTGGGCTGCATTAGCAGCTGCCTGCCCCAGTTTTGACTAAAAAAGCAATTTAAAGTTTTAGAAAGTGTTAACATAAAAATCAAAGAAGAGCTGTGAAATAAAACCACTGAGCAAAAAGAGACATTCATCAAGAAAGAAAAATCACTGACATAAACAGATGCCTTTGTACCAAAACAAGGTAAGAACCCATAAAAAGAAAGATGAAGATTTGGCCCAGTAAAAGGAAAAAGCCAATAATATAGATGAGACTCAGGCTTTAAGCCAACTAATAAATGATGTTTACACAAGCCTCCTTACTCAATTGAAGGGGATGAAGAAAAATATGGCTAAAGAGATAAAACATATTGACATGACACTGTGTGAGCATAAAGAAAATTTTGAAAGGCTGACAAAAGTAACAGAACTTATTGTAATTAAAGGCACAATGGATGAGATTAAAAGTACATTAGAGGCATATAAAAGGAAATTTGAAATGTTAGAGTAATGAGTAAGTGAATTTGAAGACAGATTGTTTGACTTTGAAAAGATAGAAGAGAGAAAAAAGAATGCAAAGAAATTGAACAAGGTCTCAGAGAACTGAATGGAAACATGAAGAATGTAAATATACATATTATAGTTGTCCCAGAATGAGAAGAGAATAGAAACGGGAAAGAAAGAATTTTTGTGGATATCCTGAGTAAAACTGTCCCAACCCATATGAAATACATGAATATCAATATTCAAGAAACACCATATACACAAAACAGAATACTAATATACCTTCTCTGAGACATCTACTATTTAGATCATCAAAGGCCAAAGATAAAGAGAGGATTTTAGGAGCAACATGAGAGAAGGAAAATATTACTTACAAGCGAGCCTTAATAAGGCCAAGTGCCAATCTCTGAACAGAAGCCATGGAGGTGACAAGGCAATGGTATGATATATTTAATGTACTGATTGAGAAAAACTTCCAGCCAAGAATTATTTATCTGGCAAAACTATCCTTTGGCAATGAAGATGAGTTTAAAGTCTTTACAGACAAACAAAAATTGAGAAAGGATGTGACCCATAGAACAAATCTACAAGAGATATTAAAGGGCGTGTCGCAGCTTGAAAGGAAAAGACAAGGGAGAGAGCCCTGGAGAAGTATGTAGAAATGAAGAACTTAAGTAAGAGAAATTTAAAAGGTTAAAAGGCAGACAATATTGAGATATGACAACAGAAAGCCAATGGATAAATGGATGAAGTACATAACACCTTTATAGTAGTAACACTAAATATTAATGGATTGTAATACCCAATTAAAAGACAAAATCTGATAGAATGGTTACAAAATGAACCATTTATTTGTGGACTACAAGAGAATAAACTTAGATGAAAAACAATCAGACTGAAAGTGAAAGGTGGACAATAATAATCCATGCTAGCAGCAATCAAAATAGAGTGGATGTTCAATACTAATGTTGGATAAAATAGAATTTAAATGGAGAATTTTTATAAGAGATGAAGTAGGATACTATATATTAATAAAAGGGTCAATTCCCCAAGAAAAACCAACAATAATAAATATTATGCACTTAACGTAAGTGCCCCCAAAACATGAGACACACACTGGCAAAACTGAAGGGAGAAACAAACCTCTTTACCATAACCATTGGAAACATCAACATTCCATTCTCAGCATGGGATTGAATATTTGGACATAGGACAAATAAGGAAACTGAGACCTTGAATAATATGATAAATGAAATAGATCTAATAGTTATAGAGCATTACACCCAAAACAGCAAGATATATATTCTTCTCAAGTGGTCATGGATCTTTCTCCAGATAGACCATATGTTGGACATAAGGCAGACCTCAAAGAAGTTAAAAACTTTGAAATTATACAAGATACTTTCTCTCACCATAATGGGATGAAGATGAAAATTAATAAAGGCAGAAATAGGGATATTTCACAAATATATGGGGATTAAACAATTCATTTTTTCATCATTTGAAAAACAATTTATTGAAGAATATAATTAATACCTTAACACACATAAATAATAACTGAATACTAAAAGTTGTAAATTTACAAAAAGAAATATGCATAATATCATACATCACTTCATCACAAATACCATGCATTGCTGTGAAACACTGGTATCAAATTATTAAAGAACATCTTCAGATACTACTACTAATGACCATTCATATCTTACATTTGTTTCCCGGCAACCCATGCTTTACTTTTGTTCATAAGCCATATAATTTTCTAAAGGGTACAATCAATGGCATTTGGTATAATCACAGAGTTGCACATTCATCACTTCAATCAACATTAGACCATTTTCTTTACTCCAAAAAATAAAAAATAAAAAATAAAATAAAAAATAAAAAAAACTACTACAATACCAAATTTGGTAGTACTGCTTAAAAATCCTGTGATGTGATTTCACCATTTCTACTCATTTCCAATGCTCAAAACAAATTTTTACCAATTCTGCACAAATTAAATTTCACCTTCCATTCTCTAACCATATTCTATTACCTTGTGATTTATATTCCAGCAATTAACTCCATGAGTTTCCTCATTATAGTTAGTTCATAATAATATAATCATACAATATTTGTCATTCTGTGCCTGGCTTGTTTCACTCAACATAATGTCCTCCAGGTTCATCCATATTGTCATATGCTTCATGACTTCATTTCTTCTTATGGCTGAATAATATTTCATCACATATATATACCAGTTTGTTTATCCCTTTATCGGTTGAAGGACACCCAGGTTGTTGCCATCCTTTGTCAATGTGAATAGTATCACTATGAACATCTGTTTGCAGATAGCTATCCATCTCACTGCTCTCATTTCTTCAGGGTATATGCCTAGTAACAGCATGGCTAGGTCATGTAGTAGACTTATATCTAACTTCCTTAGGAACCACTAGACAGACTTCCACATTGTCTGTACCACTCAACTTTCTCAACAAAAGTAAAGATGCATATACATCTCTCCAATCCTCTGCAACACTTGTCGTTTTCTGTTTTGTTAATAGCGGCCATTATAATAGGTGTGAAATGATATCTCATTGTAGCTTTTACTTGCTACAATGTGAAAATGTGTCTTTTCACCATTTGTATTTCTTATTTAGAAAAATGTCTATTCAGGCCTTTTACCCATTTTTAATTGTGTATTTGTTTCTTTATTGTCGAGTTGCAGGATCTCTTTATATATCATGGATAGTAGACATTTATCAGACGTGTGATTTCCAAATGTTTTTTGACATTGTGTAAGTTGCCATTTTAACCTCTTCACAAAGTTTTTGAGTTGCAGAAGGTTATACTTTTGAGGAGGTCCCATTTATCTGTCTTTTCTTTTGCTGGTGTGCTTTGGGTGAAATGGTTAAGAGACCCATACCTACTACAAGTTCTTGTAGATGTTTTCCTACATTACCTTCTAGGAGTTTTATGGTCCTGGTTTTATGTTTAGGTATTTGATCCATTTTGAATAGATCCTGGTATAGGGTGCCTGTGATCCTCTTTCTTTTGGTTCTGGATATCCAGTTCTCCCAGCACTAGTTAATGAAGAGACTCTTCCATACCAGAAATGTGGACTTTGTAGGCTTATCAAAAATCACCAGAAAGGAGTGATAGTAATAAATATTTGTGTACCTAGTGAGCATTTCACAAAACACATGAGGCAAATTTTAGCAAAACTGAGAAAAATAGATGTCTATACAAAAATAGTTGGAGACTTCAACATGCCACTCACATCAATAGATGCAATAAGTAGATGTAGTTCAACAAGGAAACAGAAAAGATGTACAATATGATAAACAAGGTGGATGTTGTGACACATGTATACAGACCAGTACACCCTAAATTAGAAGTTTATACATTCTTCTCAGTGCTCAAGGGTCTTTCTTCAGCACAGACCAATGTTATACCACAACATAGGCCTCAATAAATGTAAGAAGATTAAAAATGTAAAAAGAACAATCTCTGATCATAATGTAATGAAGCTGGAAATCAATAATTGGAGGGAAAATGGAAAATTTGGAAATATATGGAGGCTAAACAACACATTACTAAACAAAAAAGAAATTGCAAGAGAAATGAGTAGATATCTTGAATGATAATGATTCATCATTATCAGTATGATTAGAATTTCTCAAAACTTTTGGGATAGAGTGAAGGAAGTTTGGAGAGGGAAATTTATAGCTCTAAATGCCTATATATATATATAAAGAAGAGCTAAAATCAAAGCTATAACTGAACAACTGGAGAAACTAGAAAAGAACAGCACCAATACCAATAAAAACAGAAAGAAGTAACAGAGATTAGAGCAGAAATAAATGAAATGGAGAAGAAAAGAACAATAGAGAAAATCAAGATAAACAAAAGCTGTTTCTCTGATAAAATCCCCCCAGGGAGAAGAAACCATCATCTTAAGAATGACTCTCTGACTTTGAAATCTAATGAAGTATGCCCTGCAGGTTTACAGAACTCTTGGGGACCCATGACTCAAATTTCCCTCCCAATTTCTCCTTATGTTAATGCAAATGTTTAATTTTTGTCTCTCCCTTTGTATATTGGAAACAGATAAATGGTTTTGTAACTTTCAGAGTTCTACAGCCAGACAGCACATTGCCCCAAGACAAACTGTATTTCTTTAAACTGATTGTGCTATGATTTTATACTTAGCATTGTTACTGATTTCAGGTTTTTTTGAATATTGTAATGTCTTTTTGGAATTCATAGGGTGGAGTGTGGCAGTTTGGTATTGTTTATGAATTCCAAAAATAGATTTTGGATTGTGTTTGTAAACTGGTCTATTGCTCTGGGCATATTAGATTTTATTGGATTCAGAAGTTTCAGTTTTACTTTAATAAATCAAGATTAAGTCTTTCATTGGACCACATCATTAGGGTGACTCAGTTTGAGACTCCACCTCCCCTTTGTAGGCTATATAAATGGATGCTGCTGTCACAGACGGGTGGCCATCTAGCTCCAACAGGTGGCAACAGAATTTGGTGTGGAAAGTAACTTACTCTTTGTGGCATTGGGACCAAAAGCTTCTACTCCAATTAAATACCCTTTGTAAAAGCCAACAGATTTCTGGCATTTTGCATCAGCACCTCTTTGGCTGACTAATATACCCTCACCACTATGGTAAACTGATTTTTGTAATATATTTTTTATTAAAAAAAAAATACTTAGATTACATAAATGGTACACAAAAATATAGGGATTCCCATATGCCCCACTCCCCACACCTCCCCCACCTCCCTACAAAAACAACATACTTCATTAGTGTGGCACATTCATTGCAATTGAAAAATACATCCTAGGTGTATTAGTCAGCCAAAGGGGTGCTAATGTGAAATACCAAAAATGGGTTGGTCTTTATAAAGGGTATTTATTCGGGGTAGAAGTCCACAGATAACAGGCCATAAAGCGTTAGGTTTCTTCTCTCACCACAGTCCATTGCCACGTGTTAGGGCAAGACAGTTGCCAGCGTTTACCAGGGTTCAGGCTTCTGGGGTTCCTCTCTTCCCGGGGCTGCATTTCTCTCCGGGCTTAGCTCCTGTTTCCTCCACAAGGTCAGCTGTAGACGATCAGGCAAAGGGCTTGCTTCTCTTCTCCTGGGGCCTTCTTTCCAATATCAAACCTGCTTCTCAAAAGACTGCTTCAACTGTCCTTTGCCTTGCCTTTTATATTTGATTCCCCACCAACCAAGGGTGGGGCTCAACGCCCTACTGAAGTGGCTAAGTCAACGCCCTAATCATAACTTAATCATGCCCAGATTAACAAATCAGTTTACAACCATAATCCAATTATATTTTTGGAATTCATAATTACATCGAATTCCCCAACGGTTACACTAGGGCATTGCCACGGGGCATGGACTATACTTCACATTGAAGTTTACACTCTCTCTCACATAATTCTACAGGTTTTGAGAAGATATAAAATGGCTATATCTATTGTTGCAATGTCATTCAGGACAATTCCCAAGTCCCAAAAAAGCCCCTATATTACACCTGTTTTTCCCTCTCCCTGGCCCCAGAACCTCCAGTGGCCACTGCCTCCACATCAATGTTGTAATTTCTTCCATTGCTAGAATCACAAGTCTATAGCAGAATACCAGTAAGTCTACTCTAGTCCATAGTTCATTCCCTAATCTTGAGGATCCTGGAATGGTAATGTCCACTCAACCTCTAGTTGAGAGGGGACTTCAATCCCATACAGCTGATGGATGGGACTCTCTTCCTTGCAGTTGTAGTCTTTCTCTTTTCCTTGGTATAGTTGTTATCAATTCTCACCTCCTTGTTAGTTGTCCTGGGTGAGTCCAATTAACTGGAGAGCAGTTGTTGCAAATCCACTGAGGCTCAGGGCCCAGCTGGCACATGGATATCCCAAAGATTCCAGTCTCTTGGATGTATACCTACAAAATCCAGGACCAAGTATAGGTTTAAATAGAAGGGACACATGAGCCATGTGTAGGGAAGCCATAACTGAGTCCAACTCTGTCACTCTCAGGAGCACAAACATCAAAGTAGGGCCCACTGGAGAGGCACCAAACTCTGGAGCTATCTGCCCTGACCATAGGACCTGGGTGTCTCCAGAACCCTCAGGAGTCCCACTCTTTGGGATAGTATTCACTTTGGCATTCTATGAGATCCTGCTGAGATATGCATAAGTGTGACCTCTGGGATGACCTCCTGACTCACTTTGAAGTCCCTTAGCCATATAAACGAATTTGTCTTTACCTTTTATCCCTTTTATTCAAGGTCTTTTTCCAGTTGCATTGTTAGTTGGTGCTTGGTAGTAATCCCTTGATGACAAGGAGGCTCATCACCAGTCTTGTCCCACACTGGGGTGAGGTAGTGCATTTAGAACCAGAGTAGGGCTTTGAGAGAAGCCACATTTGAGCAACATGGAGGCTCTCAGGAGGCAACTCTTAGGCACCCCACAAAACTAGGCTGTTTCAATTCCAAGAACAAAAGCTCACAAGCATAGCTGTCCATTTCAAGGGCACATCAATGGACCATCGTCCTTCTCCAGTCATTGCCACTGCACTTGGGGGACTGCTGTTTCTCCATTAGAGAACATGACAGAGCTCTTCAGGATGTGAATTCAATGTTCTCTCAGTTATTGTGTGAATCCCCACTCAATGTGACAATATCCCATGAACATCTGAATACATTTATATACTTATATGTATGCCCAGGTGAACTTCCTTCCATGTATCCCTCATCACTTACACCCCATACCAATGACCTGCCCCTGCACCAGTTGTAACCCTTCTGTGATCCAAAGCTTCTTCAAAAATGAAGCCTATAAAATAGCCAAATACAATTAATAGGTAAATGAAATAATAATTATAGGTTTGACTATAAGAAATAAAACACATAAAAATTTAAAAAAACTAAAAATAAAAGTAAATTAAAAGATTGGAACATTAAAAAATAAAGAAAAATATTTTAAAAATTTTATTGACATTTAGCCTTTCATTATTGTAATATCTGTTGTCCTTTATATAATGTGACATTTTTTTCCACTTATTCCCCAATGTCTTACTTTTTTTCATTTTGTTTTCAAATAAGTTTTAAGTCACAGTAAAGTCACATGCAGAATAGAGTGGACTCCCATATAACCAACATCCTCCCACTTTTCCCCCTTTCCATATTAATACCATTTTATATGTGGATGGTACCTTTGTTACAACTGATATACAAATAGTAAAACATAGCTACTAACCATGGTCAATGGTTTACATTATGGTTTGCATTTTAGATCGTACACTTGTATAAATTTTGATGATATTTAACAGGGACTGTGTCCATCATTGCAAGATCATGTAGAACACTTCCACTGACCACTAAATATCCCCTGTTCCATCTATTCTATTCCTCCCTCTCCCTTCCCTCATGGCCCATGGCAACTCCCTGACTTAACTCCTTGGATGACAAGAATCATAGCTGCTTGCAAGAACACTAAGGTCTTGACCCACTGGTTTGTCTTCCCCTATTAGGAACCGCCCATGTACTCAAGAGACCCCTACCCTTCTGTTTGAGAACATATTGTTCCTCCCCAAGACGGGAGTCCAACTCCTTCCCGCTCATATGTGGGTCTCCAACCATTGATCTAGCACATTATGACAAAATAATCACTCACATACTCCCTAGAAACCTACCCCAGGTGCACCCTGTCCCAAATGTCCCCCTATTAAACACCCTAAACTGGTAACACTTTCTTTGCCTATTGCCATAAAAGCACTCCCAACTTTATACTTTCAATCCCATACCTGCCAATCACCAGTGTTCACCTGGTCCTTTCCCCAACCTTCCCACCAGTTCAATGGACCTTCCAACCCACCCTTCCCAATCTACCTACCTGCCAAACCTGCACTGCCCAACCCAATAGTATCACTACACTACTGTCATATCCCTTCAATGCCTAATTACAAACTTTCACCTTATCATAGATTACTTCCCTATGGGCTCACAAACTTCTCCCTTTCTATTTCTGTAAACCTATCTTCCAGACAATAGTTCTCTGAGTCTGCTCAATTTACTTAATTCATATCAGTGAGGACATGTAATATTTGTCCTTTAATGCCTGGCTTGCTCCACTCAACATAAGGTACTCAAGGTCCATCCATGTTATCCCATGTATTAACACTGTATTCCATCTTACAGCTGAGTAGTATTCCATTGTATGTACCACATTTTGTTTATCCATTCATATGTTCATGGGCATTTCAGTTCATTCCAACTTTTGGCAAGAGTGATTAATGCCACTATGAACATTTGTGTGCATATATCTGTTCATGTCCTTTCTTTCAGTTCTTCTGGGTATATATAACCAGCAGTAGAATTTCAGGATCATATTGCAATTCTATAGATAGTTTTGAGGAACCACCAAACTGTCCTCCACAACGGATGAACAATTCTACATTCCCAATGGCAGTGAATGAGGGTTTCCATTCCTCCACATCCTCTACAACACATATAGTCCTCTAATTTTTTAATGGCTTCCAGTTTAATGAGTGTAAGATGGTATCTCATTGTAGTTTTGATTTGCATTTTCCTAATAGCTAGTGATGTTGAGCAGCTTTTCATGTGCATTTTAGCCATTTGTATTTCTTCCTTGGAGAAGAGTCTTTTCAAGTCACTTGCCCATTTTTAAGATGGGTTGTTGGTTTTTTGTATTTATGAGGTGTAGGATTTATATTTGCTGGAAAATATTATTAATATTATTATATTAATATCCATAATATTAAGGATATTATGCTTATATCCAGCATAGTTGCTAAGTATTTTTTCTCATTGAATAGGCTGCCTTTCTACTTTCTTGATAGCCTTCCTTTGATGTGCAAAAGGTTTAATTTTGAGGAGATCCCATTTATCTATTTTTTCTTTTGCTGCTCATACTTTGGGTTGAAGTTCATGAAGCCATTTCTATTACTAGGTCCTGTAGATGCTTCCCTACATTATCTTCCAAAATCTTTATTGTCGTGGCTCTTATATTTAGATCTTTGATACATTTTAAGTTGATTTTTATATAAGGTATGAGACAGTGTTCCTCTCTCTTTCTTTTGGATATGAATATCCAGTTCTCCAAGCACCATTTGTTGAAGAGGCCATCCTCTTCCAGGTAAGTGGGCTTGGTCCCCTTGTCAAATATCAGATGACTATATATGCAAAGATCTATATCAGAGCTCTCAATTTGGTTCCATTGGTCTGTATGTCTATCCTTGTGCCAATAATGTGTAGTTTTGACCACTGTAGATTTGTAGTATGTTTTAAAGTCAGGTAGTGTGAGTCCTCCAATTTCATTTTTCTTTTTCAATATGTCTTCAGTTATTTGGGGCCTCTTGACCTTCCAAATAAATTTCATAGTTTTTCCAATTCAGTAAAAAAAAATGCTGTGTTGATTTTTATTGGGATTGCATTAAATCTGTAGATTAGTTTGTGTAGGATAGATATCTTAATTATTTTAAATCTTGCTCTCCACGAACAGGGAATATTCTACTATTAATTTAAGTTTTCTTTGATTTCCTTTAACACTGTTGTGTAATTATCTGTGTATAAGTCATTTACATCATAAGTTAAATTTATTCCTAGGTATCTGATTGTTTTAGTTACTATTTTAAATGGTAATTTTTCTTGATTTCCTCCTCAGATTTCTCATTATTGGTGTTCAGAAGTGATGCTAATTTTTGCACATTGATCTTTTAGCCTGTGACTTTACTGAACTCATATATAAGTTCTAGAACTTTGTTGTAGATTTCTCAGGGCTTTCTATGTATATGATCATGTTGTCTGCAATTAGTGAAAATTTTACTTCGCTCTTTCCAATTTGGATGCCTTTTATATCTTTTTCTTGCCTCAGTGCTTGGGCAAGTACTTCTAACACAATGTTAAATAGGAGCTGTGATACTGGGCATCATTATCTTGTTCCCAATATTAAAGGGAAAGCTTTTAGGATTTCACCATGGTATATGATGTTAGCTGAGGGTTTTTCATACACACCCTTTATCATGTTCATAGAGTTTCCTTCTATTCCTATCTTTTGCAGTGTTTTTATCAGGAA
Source organism: Tolypeutes matacus (assembly GCA_026826555.1). Taxonomy (NCBI): domain Eukaryota; kingdom Metazoa; phylum Chordata; class Mammalia; order Cingulata; family Chlamyphoridae; genus Tolypeutes; species Tolypeutes matacus. The sequence continues at coordinate 601,790 of JAKSZT010013614.1, read as the reverse complement.
AAGGTTCTGTATTTTCAAATGCTTTTCCTGCATCTACAGATACAATCATGTGATTTTTTTCTTTCTATCTGTTTATGTAGTGATTTTCTTATGTTGAACCATCCTTGTGTACCTGGGATGAAACGCATTTTGGTCATAGTGTATAATTTCTTTGATATGCTGTTGAATATGTTTAGCAAGTACTTTGTTGATGATTTTAGCATCTTGGTTTATCAGAGAGATTGGTATGTAATTTACCTTTCTTGTGTCATCTTTGTTTGACTTTGCTGTTAGAATACTTTTGGCATCATAGAATGAGTTAGGCAATGTTCCATCTACTTCTATTTTATGGAAGCATTTAAGCAGGATTGGTGTTAGTTCTTTCTGGAATGTTTGGTAAAATTCATCTGTGAAGCCGTTTGGTCCTGGGCTCTTCTTAGTTGGGAGGTGTGGCAGTTTGATGCAATTATGAATTCCAAAAATATAATTGGATCATGCTTGTAAACTGATCTGTTAATCTGGGCATGATTAGGTTAGGATTAGGGCATTGAGCCCCACCCCTTGGTGGGTGGGGAATTGAATATAAAAGGCAAGGCAAAGGACAGTTGAAGCAGTCTTTTGCGAAGCAGTTTTGATGTTGGAAAGAAGGCCCCAGGGGAAGAGAAGCAAGCCGTTCACCTGATTGCCTGCAGCTGACCTCGTGGAGGAAACAGGAGCTAAGCCTGGAGAGAAATGCAGTCCCGGGAAGAGAGGAACCCCAGAAGCCTGAACCCTGGCAAATGCCGGCAGCTGTCTTGCTCTAACACATGGCAATGGACTGTGGTGAGAGAAGAAACTTAATGCTTTATGGCCTGGTATCTGTGGACTTATACCCCAAATAAATACCTTTTATAAAAACCAACCCATTGTTGGTATTTCACATTAGTACCCCTTTGGCGGACTAATACAGAATTTGGTACCGAGGAGTGAGGAAGTGCTTTTGTAATTACCAAAATGTTGGAATGGTTTTATAAATGGGTAAGGGGTATTTTTTGGAGGAATTGTGAAATGCTTGATGGAAAAGGCCTAGATCACTTTGAAGAGACTATTGATAGTAATATGGCTGCTAAAGAGACTTTCTATGATGCCTTGGAAGTAAATGACGAAACTATTATTGGAAACTGGAGGAAAGGCAATCCATGTTTTAAAGTTGCAGAGAATTTAACAAAATTAACTCCTGGTGTTATATGGAAGACAGAATTTGAAAATGGTGATCCAGAGCATTTAGCTAAAGAACTTTCCAAGGTAAACTTGGAGAATGTGGCTTGGCTTCTCCTTGCAGCTTATAGCAAAATACTAGATGAGAGAAATACACTAAGGACTGAACTTTTGGGCAAAAAGAAAACAGAAACTAATTCAGGAACTTCCAAGTTTCTGGAAATCAAATTCCCAGATGCAAGTGCCCTATTTGAAGACTTTACTAAACTTGGAACTCATAACTCAGAATTGAAGATGCAGTTATCTCAGAAAGACTTGTGGAAAGTCTTACTGTCTGATGGCTTGGACCCCTGCTTCTTGCATGCTAAACCAACAACGTTTTTGAGAATGCTGTATGAACAAAACCACTGTCAGCTTGGACAAAAGAGGACATGGAAAGGAGAAACTGAAGGAGAAAAAGCTTTAAGAAGAAAACTGTGGAAGCAGAGATCTAGAATTAAGACATCTCCTTGGGCCGAGAGAGGAGCCCCACCCATATATACAGAGAGGGTGAGTTTTCCCCAGCAGTTGAAGAGGGTGGATGTCCCCACCCGATGTTCAGGAAGAGTTTTGCCACCCCAGGGTGCAGGGAGGTTGGAGCACATTCCTCAAAGATTAGGACGGTTAAGGTCAACACCCCATTGGTCTGAGAGGAGTGTAGCTGTCCCCTATGGATTAGGGAAGGCCAGGTGGTCAGCCCATTGCTCTGAGATGGTTGAGCCTGTATGCCAAAGGTTAGGGGGAATGTTGTCCTCACCTCAGTGTGCTAAGGGGGCTAAGACTCTAACCCAAAGATTGGGTAAGGTGTGGCAATCACCCCAACACTCTTGGAGGGTGAGATCTGAGGCTTGGTCAAAACCCAGATGCTTGATGAGGGTGGAATCAAGAAAATGGCCATTGGGCAAGCCTGTGGAAAGGGTGGGTTCCCATGTGGCCCCAAGGAGAAGAAACCATGATCTTAAGAATGACTCTCAGACTTTGAAATTGAATGGAGGATGCCCTGCAAGTTTACTGAACTGTAGAGGATCCATGACTCATGTTTAACATCCCAATTTCTCCTTATAATTTTGAAAATGTTTATCTTTTGTCTTTCCATTTGTATATTGGAAGCAGTTAAATGGTTTTGTAAGATTCAGAGGTCTATAGCAGATGGGACTTTGCCTCAAGATGAACTGTATTTCTTTAAAATGATTTTGATATGATTTTGTACTTGGATTGTTACTGATTTAAGTTTTTTTTAAATATTGTAATGTATTTTTGGAATTCAGAGGGTGGAATGTGGCAGTTTGATGCAATTATGAATTCCAAAAATATAATTGGATCATGCTTGTAAACTGATCTGTTAATCTGGGCATGATTAGGTTAGGATTAGGGCATTGAGCCCCACCCCTTGGTGGGTGGGGAATTGAATATAAAAGGCAAGGCAAAGGACAGTTGAGGCAGTCTTTTGCGAAGCAGTTTTGATGTTGGAAAGAAGGCCCCAGGGGAAGAGAAGCAAGCCATTCACCTGATCGTCTGCAGCTGACCTCTTGGAGAAAACAGGAGCTAAGCCCGGAGAGAAATGCAGCCCCGGGAAGAGAGGAACCCCAGAAGCCTGAACCCTGGCAAACACTGGCAGCTCTCTTGCTCCAATACGTGGCAATGAACATTGGTGAGAGAAGAAACTTAAGGCTTTATGGCCTGGTATCTGTGGACTTCTACCCCAAATAAATACCCTTTATAAAGACCAACCCATTTTTGGTATTTTACATTAGCACCCCTTTGGCTGACTAATACAGGAGGTTTTTGATAACTGAGTCTATCTCTTTTCTTGTGATTGGTCTGTTCAGTTCATCAATTTCTTCTTTCATCAATGTAGGTTGCTTGTGATTTTCTAGTAATTTATCCATTTCTTCTAAGTTATCCATCTTTTTGGCATATAACTTTTCAAATTATCCTCTTATGATGCTCCTAATTTCCGTGGGGTCAGTGATGATATCCCCATCCTCATTTCTTATTTTGCATCTTTGCATCTTCTCTATTTTTTCTTTGTTAGTCTACCTAAAGGTTTGTCGATTATATTGGTCTTCTTGAATAACCAGGTTTTGGTTTTGTTTATTTTTTCTAGTGATTTCTTATTTTCTCTTTCATTTATTTCTGCTCTAATCTTTATTATTTCATACTTTCTACTTCCTTTGGTGTTAATTTCCTTTTCTTTTTCTAATTGCCAGGTGTGCAGTTAGGTCTTCAATCTTAGCTCTTTCTTCTTTTGTGATATATGCAGTTATGGCTATTAATTTCCCTCTCAATACAGCTTTTGTTGCATCCCTTAGGTTTTGATAGGATAAGTTGTCATTTTCATTGGTTTCAAGTTAGTTACTATATCTTTTGAGATTTCCTCCTTGACCAACTCTTTGTCTAAGAGTGTGTTGTTTAATTTCCATATGTTTTTGTCTAATCTGGTTCTCTGGCCGTTACTGATTTCCAGCTTCATTCCATTGTGGTCAGAGAAAATACTTTGTATAATCTCAATCTTTCTGAATTCATTGAGAATTTTTCTGTGACCTAGCATGTGGTTTATCTTGGAGAATGATCCATGACCACTGGAGAAAAATGTTGCATTTGGGAGTAGTGTTCTGTATATGTCTATTAGATACAGATCATTTAATGTATTATTCAAAGTCTTTGTTTCTTTATTGATTTTCTGTCAAGATGTTCTGTCTAGTGGTGATAATGGTGTATTAAAACCCCCCACTACAATGTAGATGCATCTATTTCTCCACTTAGTTTTTCCAGTTTTTTTTTTTTTCTTTGTAAACAGTAGAGTTTTATACAAATATAAAGTTAGGCACCTTCAAGGCTATCACTCCAATAAAGACACTCATTGAAGTAAACACATCTCTTAAAATTTTTTAACAATGTATAAATACATTCACAAAAGAATCTACTGATTAAAAGACCTGAACAAAATTTACAGTACCTACAACAAAATTTACAGATTCCTATAATAGTTTGTAGATTGGTTTAGTTTACATATATTGCTTTAAGAAATAACATTAATACAAATGTATGATTTACAATATCCTCATAATAGAAAGAAAAGATTCACAAAATAAAATGTCTTTCAGGCATTCATTATGCCAAGTATTTAAATTATTATTCTCACTACGACATAAGAATAATACTCTTTTAGTGGTAAAAGACAGATCTCATTAGGCCAAGGACCACTGGGGAGCATCCAAGAAGTTCCAAAGAAAAATCTGGCTATCCTTTCCACATAATAAATAAAGCAGCAACAATCTCTAGGTATTGCTTAAATATAAACTATGAAGATCCTGCTTGTATTAACTGGGCCATAAGTACATGACCTTTTACAAATAAAAATAAACAAAATAATTAGGCTTTTACTTGCTTGTGTACATCTAGGATAAGATATTTCATCATAGAGTACACAGTAAATTTTAAAATTAACAATTATTTCTTACTCTTACTGTGGAAAGAAAACTTTCTTCTGAAAATTATCTACAGAAATAATATGTAAATACATAGAGCTTTGAGATGAGACTAAGAACATCTACAAAATTTAGAGATCAAAATGCAAACATCTCCATTACTCATGTATGAATGCAAATGCTTTCATTAATTTGGGATGTATGGTAATTAAGAGACTATGTAGAGACATATATGGAAATTACAAGACTATTTCATAAGTATATCATGAAATAAATTATGACAATGTTTCTAGTGATACTATACCTTCAAGCCTTAAGTGCTTGAAAGAAAAAACTGATATGAAAACTATTTTTCCTTTTTTTAAATAAACATTTTCAATGGAGAAACAAACTCAAGCCTTCTCTTTCTAAGATGCGCTAAGCTCTAAATGTTTCAGCATGAAGAATCTCTTCAATTGTTCCCCAATGTAACAGAGCACATATGCTTTGTCTCTCTTCAGGAAGTCTGATCATTTTCCAAGTTTTGTCTTAAAAACTGCTTTCCAAGATAAGAGGTAGCCATGCTGGTGAGGTTCTTTCTGCTGCCCTCCTTACACTTGACGTAGCCATACAGGTTGGCCCCTTGCAGCACCACACCCATGATAACCACTGTCAACCATTTCACTGAAAGAAAAGAGAGCACTGAAAGCAAAAATCACCCACAGTACTGGACAGGTAATAAGTCCTAACCAAAAGATCCTTGATTCAGCCTCTGAAACAGTTTTATTCTCTTGAGAGGATGCCTTCCTGGACTCAAACACCCAATGGCTCTTTCCATCTTCATCAATATGATTCCACCAATGCAGGCCAACCATTAGTCTACCTGTGACATTCTTCACTGCCCAAAAGTCACATGACAACAACAAGAAAATTGTCACCATACAGACAATAAAGCTGCTGCTGAACAATTCACAGAGAAGATAGACTACAATTGCACTGACTCGAAAGAATAAATGGAAAAATGATGCCACTGGGTGTCTGATTTTGGATTTTTTTGACCTATTCATAGTCTCCTCTTTGGCATCAAACAGTGAAATATCTTCAATGTCATCATTACTGTCCTGCGGCAACATGGCGGCCTTGCGCCTCCAGTTTTTTCCTTATGTATTTTCAGGTGCCCTGGTAAGGTGCATAAATATTTATGGTTGTTCTTGCTTTTTGAAAGATTACCCTTTACTAATATATAGTGTTCATCTTTGTCTCTTCCAATACTTTTGCATTTAAGGTCTATTTTGTCCAATATTAGTAGAGCTACTCCCGCCCTTTTTTGGTTATTGCTTGCTTGTAATTTCGTTTTCCAGCCATTCATTTTCAGCTTCCTTGAATGCCTGGGTCTAAGAAGGATTTCTTGCAGACAACATATAGATGGGTGATATTTTCTTATCCATTCTGCCAATCTGTGTCTGTTGACTGGTGAGTTTATTCCATTAACTTTCAGTGTTATTACTCTCAAGGAATTACTTACATTAGCCATATTTTCTTTAGGTTTATGTATATCATATGTTGCTTTTATTTCTCTTTTTGTCTTTTTAGTTGTTCTTACACTCTCCTTCAACTCTCTCTATCCTGTGTTTTCCTAACAACCTGCAAGCTCCTTAAGTATTTCTTGGAGGGAAGGTTTTTTATTGGCATAGTCTCTTAAATTCTGTTTATCTGTGAATATTTTGAACTCTTTATCATTTTTGAATGCCAGCTTTGCTGGATAGAGAATACTTGGCTGGAACTTTTCTTCTTTTAGTACCTTAACTATGTCATACCACTGCCTTCTTGCCTTCATGGTTTCAGATGAGAAATCAGCACTTAATCTTATTGAGGTTTACTTGTATGTGATGGTTCTCTTTTATCTTGTTGCTTTCAGTATATTCACTTAGTCTTGAGCATTAGACAGTTTGATAAGTATATGTCCCAGAGTAGGCCTGTTATGATTTTTACTGTTTAGGGTGTACTGCACTTCCTGGACATGTACATCCATCTCCTTCAGTAGGGTTGGGGAGTTTTCAGCAGCTATTTCCTCACTCTTTCTGTCTTCTTTCCCTTCTCTTCTCCCTCTGGGAAGCCTATAATGCATATGTTTGTGAATTTTGTGTTGTTATTCAAATCTCTAAGTCCCTGCTGGAATTTTTCTATCTTTTTATCTATCTGTTCTACTATGTGTTTGCTTTCAGATGTACTTAATGTCTTCCACATCACTAATTCTTTCCTCTGCCTGTTCAAATCTGCTGTTAGGTGCTTCCAGTGTATCTTGGATTTCTTGGATTGTGCCATTCATAACCATCATATCTGTTATATTTTTATATTATGTTTACAATTTATTCAGCAATTTCTCCTAGTGTCTTCTTTATATGCTTAATCTCTTCCTTCACTTCATTAAGTTGGTCCATGATATTTGTTTGGACAGCTTTGATTAGTTGTTCAATGTTCTGCACCTCTTCTTGGTTTTTAGTATTTTCATTGGACTGGGCCATGTATTCCTGTTTCTTAGTATGGTTTGTAATATTTTTTTGCTGTCTGGTCATCTTTTTATCTTGATAGTTTAACTCAGTTGATTAACTTCTCTCTTTAGGGTTCTTTTCAGTTTCTGTTTGTGTGTGTGTGTGTGTTAACTTTTCTCTTTGACACTTTGTTCCTCTTATTATATTTCCTTGCTGTTGTCTATGTTCCCTTGAAGGAAAAACATTAGGGCCAGTGAAAGTGAAAGACATAAGAAAAGAAAACAGATAATAGTAATTGTTAGAAAAGGAATCATACAAGACCTTGGAAAATGAATATTTAATTTATGTAAGCAGTGTAGGGTAATAGGAATAAAATAGTGGAGTACCAACAATGAAATGGGAAACCAAATAGAGAAAAATATATAGAATGAATTAAAAGGCTAGAATGATGAGGAGAGAGGGAAAGAGAAAAGAAAAGACAAAGAGATAAAAGTTAATAAAAAAAAGAAAACAGGATAAATGAGATAGAAATAAAAGGCAGAAAAATTGAGGACCAAACAGAGAGGTGGAATGTAAGAACAACAACAGAAAGTGGAAGATGGAAAGATGCAGGAAGGAAAAGAGATAATATTGGTAGACAAAATTGTTATGCACAGAAAAGGGGAAATCAAGGAAGAGGAAACACAGCAACCAAGAAAAAAGCACTTTAAGGAATTTATCTCCTTGTCCAGCTCCCTCCAGATCAATGCCCTGAAGTCTCCTGCTCTGTGGGTTCTCCAAACAGCTCACTCAGGCAGGATCTTGCCCTCTATCAGCCATTTTTTTTGTGAGAGACATCTGTCTATGTTCCTTTGAAAGAAAAAAAAAATAGGTCTAGAGAAAAGGAAAGAGATAGGAAGACAAAAAGAATAATAGTAATAATAGTAAAAGATACATGAGCAGCCATATAAGAACTAGGAAATTGAAAAATTAACACAAGTAAGAAGCACAGAGGAATAAGATTAGGAAAATGGAAGAGAAACAATGAAACAAGGAACAAAATAGAGAAAGATATAGAGAATGAATAAAAAGGCTGGAATGGTGAGAATAGAAGAAAAGAAAAGAGAAAGGAGAGAAAGAAAAGAGTAAAAAATAGAAAGTAAACAGAGAAAAAAGGAGAAAGGGAGAAATACAAACAAGGAAAATTGGAGACCAAAGAGAAGAGGTGGAATGAAAGAACAACAGAAAACAAAAAATATAAAGATGAAGGAGTGAATAGAAATAGCATAAGTAGAGTAAATCAGTAACCAAAAGAAAAATAAACAAGCAGAGAAACAAAGAAAGGGGATACCAAACAAGCAAGAAACAAGACAGCAGTGACTCATTTTAAATAAGGAGACAGATGAAAAAAAAATAAATACAGAAAAACAGCTTTCTCTCATAGACCCCTAAGGATCTTCTCAGGCTGCTGGTGTTCCTCAATCACTCACCCTGCAGCCTGCCTTCTGTAAGTTTTGAACTGGGTTTTGAGTAAAATAAGGGAAATAAAAGAAAAAGAATACTTTAAAAAAAGAGAGAGAGATCCAAGAAAAGCTAATATAAAGAAAATGTCTATATGTTCCCTGTCATAAGGTTTCAGCTCAATGCCTGGTGGATCACCTCTCAAGGAAGAATTAGGAATTGAGCCAGGGATCTCATATATGCTAAGCAGGAATTCTTCCACTGTGATATTGTGCCTCTTTGGGTAAATTAGACCTTCAGAAGGTTATCTGCCCCTTTTCCCTTGGGCAGGTTAGATTCACTGCAGTCAGCTAGAGTGGTGTTGATCAGCTGCCTGTCTCTGCCTCCTCTCTGATGTAATTCCTATCTTTACCTAAGTGGCTGGATATGACTGCCTACCTGAGGATATCTCTCTGTCGAGTCAGGGTCCATTCTGATATTCAAGGGGGGTCAGCTGCATGAACTCACTACAAAGAGATCACTCTCCACCCTCCCAGACCCCTCTTCCTCACAGGGAATCTGCTGTCACACTCCCGTTTGGAGCAGAGGGCCAGGGGCTCCATCTAGTCTCTCCACCCTGAGGGCCGTGTATGTGTGCCACTTCCCATGGAGGTAGACTTCTGCTCTCCTCTCAGTTAGATATAATTTGCCAGGAGTTTAGTCCTCACTTAATATTTCAGATCCAGGTGAGGGGAGCACTTCCTGGTAGCTGGGAGGTTTAAAAACACATGATCACTTGTTTCGGCTTCTTCATCTTTCTGACCCTCACTCCTCCGGAAGTTGTTAAACAGTGCCCTGGTTTGCTGTGCCCCAGAGCAGGTCCCCAAGGCAGACTCTGCCTTTTTCTTTGTTGTTTTAGTGAGAGCTAAGCCTTATCTGCCTAACCCATCAGCCATGTTCCCAAAATCCTTAATTGATTTTTGATAAACAATTCACTCTTAAATAATCGGTAGGTTAAAGAAGAAATTGAAAGAGAAATTGTAAATACCTAAAGCAAATGAAATCATGAACACAACATAACAAACTTTAGTGTATTCAACAAAGGCAGTTCTGAGAGGGAAATATGTAGCCCTCAATGCTTATATTATAAAAAGAAGGAAAAGCTAAAATCAAAGACCTAACTGCACACCTGGATGAATTAGAAAATATCAAACCAGCCCCAAAGGAAGAAGGAAACAAATAATAAAGATTAGTGTAGAAATTAATGAAATGGGGGATAAAAAAGTAATAGAGAAAACCTACAGAACTACAAGCTCATTTCTGAGAAAATCAATGAAATTGATAAACCCTGAGCTTGTTTTTAACAAAGAAAAGAGAAAAGATGCAAATGAATAAAATCAGAAATGAAAAGGATGCCATTACTACTGACCTAGCAGGAATAAAACGGATCAAAGGAGAATATTATGAAAAACTATATGCCAACAAACTAATCAACATTGATGAAGTGGCCAAATGTCTGGAAACACATGAACAAACCACACTGACCATAAAAGAAATAGAAGACCACAATAAACCAATCACAAGTAAAGAAATAAAAACATTCACCCAAAACCCTCCCCAAAATGTAAAGCCCAGGACCAAACGGCCTCCCATGTGAATTCTACCAACCATTTAAAGAAAAGCTAATACATATCTCGCTCAAACACTTCCAAAAAATTTAACAGGAAGGAAAGCAACTAAACCCATTCTATGAAGCTAAAATCATCCTAATACCAAAGCCAAATCAAGATAATATAAAAAAGAAAATTACTGACCAATTTCTTTAATGTACAAAGATGCAAAATCCTGAACAGAATACTTGCTAATGAATCCAAAAACACACTCAAAAAAAATTAAACCTCGTGATCAAGTGTAGTTTTTCCAGGTATGCAACGGTGGTTCTAAAAAACATTAATCGGGAAGCGGCTGTGGCTCAATCAATAGGGCTCCCGTTTGCCATATGGGAGGCCCCGGGTTCGGTTCCCGGGGCCTCCTGGTGGGGGCGGGCCCGCCCGCATGGCGTGGTTGGCTGACCCAGCGAGCACGAGTAGCAAGGGGGGGATAAATGAATAAATAAATAAAATCTTTAAAAAAATAAAAAAATAAAAAAAATAAAAAATAAACATTAATCAATGTAACACATCACATTAATAATTTGATGAAGAAAAATCACATAATCATTTCAATTGATAAAAAAGGAATTTGTAAAGCTACAATGCACTTTATTGAGAAAACAATATAAAAGTTAGAAATAGAAGGAAACACTCTCAATGTGATAATGTGCATATATGAAAAACCCACAGCTAACATTGTATTCAATGTTGAAAGACTGAAAGCTTTGCCACTGAGATAAGGAATATGGTGCTCAAAATTCTAGCTAGAGCAATCAGGCAAGTAAAAGAAACAAAACTCACCCAGTTAAGAGAGGAAAAGGTAAAACTTTCATTATCCACAGATGATATGATCCTGTGATTAGAAAATCATGAAATATCCACAAGAAACTTATTAGAACTTATAGATTATTTTAGCAAAGTGGTGGCATACAAGATTATTATGCAAAAATCAAGAGCAATTCATACACTACTGTATTAGTCAGCCAAAGGGTTGCTGATGACAACTACCAGAAATATGTTGGCTTTATAAAGGGTATTTTTAGGGGGCAAAAGCTTACAGTTTCAAGACCCTAAAAGTCCAACTCAAGGTTGCTTTCTCACCAAAGTCAGTTGTCACGTGTTGAAGCAAGATGGCAAGTAATCTCTGCCTAGTCTCTCCTCCTTCTTCCTCTTAAGCAGGGGTCCACAGACCCCCAAAGGGTAAATGGAATGATTTCAGGGGGACAGTGAGCTTGAATTGAAATAAATTGTCTTATTATCTTTATTTTTCTCTGACCCCTAAGTGAAATCTAGCATTTTTCATTTATTAATGTATGCAATAAATAAATTACAGTAGTATTCATTTCACCTGACTGGCAAAGGGGTCTGTGGAACAAAAAAGGTTAAGAACTCCTGCTCCTATGACTCCATGGGCCCACCTTCTTCTGAAATCAGCTGTAGGCTGGCATAGGGCTTTTCTCTCAGGGCTTCCTATATCAGTCTGACATAGAACTCATTTCCTTCCAGACTTTATCAGCTACTCAGATGGTCTGTCCTCTTCAACTGCAAACTATCAGGTGAATGGCTTCTCTCTCCCCGGTTTTAGCTGTTTGAGCCTTCTCTCCTCTGGCAACTATGGATCTCTCTCTCTCTTCTTCTGTGTGTCTTCTTGAGTGAGTCCCCATTTATATTAGCCCACCAAAGGGGTGGGGACTTAACCTGAGTCACACCTTATTGATATGGTCAAATCAAAGGCTCTAAATTGATTTAATCAAGTAAACTTAAAACCTTTGGATTTAATACAATCAAGGAGTATCACCCAGAGAAACAGATCAGTTTTCAAATATAATCTTTCTCTTTTGGGGGGGTTCATAAATAGTCTCAAACTGCCAAAACTACTAATGAGCAATCTAAGGAGGAAATCAAAATAAAAAATTACATTTACAATAGTGACTAAAAGAATCTCATATTTAGGAATAAATTAAACCAAGGATAGAGAACACCTGTATTCAGAAAATGATAAATCAAGCCAGTGGTCATCTTAATCAATAGAAGGATATTCTGTGTTCATGGGTTGGAAGACTAAATATGATTAAGATGACAATTCTACCCAAAATGATCTACAGATTTAACACATTCTTTGTAGAATTGGAAAAGTCAACTATCAAATTTATCTGGATGGGTAATAGCCCCTGAATAGCCAAAAATATCCTTAAAATGAAGAACAAAGGCTGGTGGACTCTCACTGCTAGAATTTAAAGCACATGATCTAGCTACATTATTAAAATCAGCATGGTACTGGCATAAATATAGACAGACTGACCAATGGAATCAAATCAAGAGTCCAGAAATAGATCATCACATTTATGACCAAGTAATCTTTGAAAAGACTTTCAAAGGCACTCAGCTGGGTCAAGAAATGGTGCTGAAAACACTGGATAACCATCTCAAAGGGAAAGAAAGGGCCTTAATCTGACACCTTCTTCAAAAATTAATTCAAAATGGATGAAGGTCCAAAATATAAAATCTGGAACCATAAAACTCATAGAAGAAAATGCAGGAAAACATCTTCAAGATCATGTGGTTGGTTGTGGCTTATTGGAACTTACACCCAAAGCATAAGCAACAAAAGAAAATCAAACAGATAAATGGGACTACCTCAAAATTAAACACTTCTTTTCCTTCAAAAGACTTTGTCTGGAAAGTGAAAAGTTAGCATAATCACTAGGAAAAAATTGTTAATCATATATATTATAAAGGATTGATCTTCATCTTATATAAAGAGATCACAGAACTTAATGGCAAAATGACAAGCAACCCCATTATAATTGGGCAAATGAATTAAACACACATTTTTCTGAAGTCAAAATACGAATGAACAAAAGATGTATGAAAATAGTAACAACATCACCAGCTATTAGGGAAATGCAGATATGAACTATAATGAGATATCTTTTCACACCAAACAGAATGACCACTATTAAAATAACAGAAAATTACAAGTGCTGCAGAGGATTTGAAGAAATAGGTACACTCCTTTCCTATTGTTGGGAGGGTTAAATGGTATACAATGTGGTGTTCCTCAGGGAAAGAAATATAAAACTGCCATATTATCCAGCAATTCCACTACTAAGAATATATTCAAAAGAACTGAAAGCAAGGACAAAAACAGATATTACTCACCAATTTTCATAGTGACATTATTCACAATTGCTAAAAGGTGAAAAAATTAAGTATCTATCAATTGATTAATGCATAAACAATATGTGCTATATTCATATATTATTATCATATAATATTCAGTTGTAAGATGAAATCAACTGTGGAAGCATATGACAACATGGAGAAACCTTGTGGATATTATGTTCAGTGAAATAAGCCAATCACAAAAGGATTACTACTGTATGGTCTCCCTGATATGAACCAAATAACATGACTAGACTTATGGAGTTGAATTATGAAGGGGAGTTTGCAGGGAGATGGAATATGGGATTAGAAGGGGTGAAAATGCTAGGTGTATGTAGAATGTTAAATAATGGCAAATGTAAATGTGTGATAATGGTTGGATTGATAATAAAACATTATAATGAATGTAACAAACACTATAGATTTATGGATGTGATTGTAGATGAAATAAGTCATCTATTAAGGTTAATGTTATTTGAAGTACACCTGGAAGATAATATTGGAATGTCTTAAAATTATTTTGGAAGTAGATGAGGATTGTGGTTAATAAAATAATTACAGGAATGTTCTACTACAGTGGGTAAGAATGTGGTGATACATGGTAAAAATAACTAATGTAATTTATGTACTATAGTTGACAACACCATTGTAATGTTTTTGTGGGAAAAGAAAAGTTGGTACGATATTAATTCTAAAGTTAAAAAAATATGGGTGCAACTAGAAAAACACCTCGAATAAAAGGGGGAAAAGGTAAAGACAAATGAGTTTATATGGCTAAAAGACTTCAAAGTAAGTTGGGAGGTCATCCCCAAGGTAAGGCTTATGCACATCTCAACAGGATCTCATAGACTGCCAAAGTGGATACTACCTCAAATAGTGGGGCTCCTGAGGAATCTGGAGACACCTAGGTCCTATGGTCAGGTCAGATAGCTCTGGAGTTTGGTGCCTTTCCAGTGGGCCCTACTTTGGAGTTTGTGCTCCTTAGAGTGACAGAGTTGGACTCACTTATGGCTTCCCTACACATTGCTCATCTGTCTCTTCTATTTGAACCTATACTTGCTGCTGGAGTTGGTAGGTGTACATCCAAGAGACTTTAATTTTTTGGCTGTTCATGTGCCAGCTGGGCCCTGAGTCTCAGTAGAGTTGCAAAACCTACTCTCAATTTCCTTGGGCTCACCCAAGACAACTAACAAGGAAATGAGGATTGACAACCACCATACCAAGGAAATGAAAGAGACTACAACTGTAAGGAAGAGAGTCCCATCCATTGACTATATGAGATCGAAGCCCCCTCTCAATTAGAAGTGGAGTAGACATCACCAACCCAGAATCCTCAGGATTGGGGAATGAACTATGGCCTAGAATGGACTGCTATAGACTTGTGATTCTAGCAATGGAAGAAATTATAGCATTGATGTGGAGGCAGTGGCCACTGGAGGCTCTGGGGACACAGGAAGGGAAAAACAAGTGCAATGCAGGGGCTTTTTTGGGAGTTGGGAATTGTTCTGAATGGAATTGCAATGACAGATATGGACCATTATATATCTTCCCATAACCTGCGGAATTGTGTGGGAGAGAGTGTAACCTACAATGTGAGCTATGGTCCATGCTCAATGGCAATGCCCCAGGATGCATTTATCAATTGCAATGAATGTGCCTCACTAATGAAGGATGTTGTTCATGTGGGAGGATGTAGAAGGTATGGGGAGCAGGGCATATGGAGATCCCTATATTTTTTGTGTAACATTTGTATAATCTAAATATCTTTTAAAAATAAAAAAATGTATATTTAAAAATATATTTAAATATATATATGGAGTTTGTTTTCTGCTGAGACAAGCATTGTTTAATGCTTAAACAATTAAACCTTTTCTCTTCCTATTTTTTTTCATTAATAATGAGACCTTGATTATGCCATGTAACAAATCTATATCCATCTGTGTGTTTTTCTGAACAACTGAGGCAATCATTGTAATTAGAGATAAAAATTCCTGAAAAAGAACTTTTTAGGAGTAATATTTTCCATAACTTGTTGAGCTTTTTCTGTTCCTTAATTTTTGTGAATTTGAAAAACAGTTCTTTTAAAAAGTTGTCCTAATGGAGCAAGGTAAGTCCTTAATCCAATATGACTGACATTACTAAGATAGGAGGACATTTGGACACAGTGAGACAGAGGTGTGAATATCATGTGATAACTGAGGAAGAAAATGTCATGAATATCTAGCAAGCCACCACCAGAAGCTATGAACAGATTCTTCCTAAAACCTGAAGGAAGCACGGTCATGTCAGCACGTTGATTTCAGATTTCCAGTCTTCAGAAATGGGAGTCAATTTCTGTTGTTTTAAGACAAAGGGATTGGGGAAATCCAACGGAAACACTTGGGTAGAGAGATGTATGTGTAAAGCTGTCACAGAAGAAAACCCAAAAAGGATCTTCATATCCAAAAATAGTGATTTTAGTCTAATAAATGTGTTTTCTCTTCTATGGAATACCAAGCTGAAATTTAAGGTCTAAGAAAATGTATATATCACAATCAAACTATCTCACTACACAAAGTTATCAGGGAAAGAACCAAGTTATAGAACAATAGATATAAATTGATCACATTTGGTTAAATAAAATCTATGTATGCATTTTCTACAAATGATTCTGAAAGGACTTTCTTTTAGATCAGTTGTAGGATTACAGAACAATCATTTTGAAAGTACAGAGTTCTCATTTAGCACACCCACCCTATCCCCCGTACACCCCAGCTGCCCTTTTAATCGAAAATTTACATTAATGTGGTACCTTTGTTAAATTTTATGATCTAATATTATTTCTATTATATGATTAACTATAGTTCATAGCTTAGATTAGGACTTACCCTTTGCGTTATACCTTTCTCTTTTTCTTTAAAAATGTGTGTAGTAACATATATACAACATAAAATCTCCCATTCGTACCACTTTCAAGAAAATAGTTTATGTTACCATAAGCATGGTAATTTCCAATAAAAGGGCTCAAACAATCTTGCACCACAAAAAGAAACATGTCTCTCAGTGAGAAGGAGCTTTATTGTGAGTACACATTCAGGGAACTGGGGTAATCGTCCCCAAACCAGTTCAAAGTGAGAGTGGGAGCTAGGGTTTTTATAGATAAAACAGAAAATGGGATAGGTGAGAATTAAAACACATTTTAAAAAAAAGAAAAAGAAAACAAGTTTATTAGAATATCCATAGCTGATTAAATGAAGAAATTTTAAGAAGTATATGTTTATTCTCTTCTTATTCTTAAGAAGATATGTTTCATGAACATTTCTCATAAAAGGAAGATTTGTGAATGTCTCATTTTTTGTAGTTACTTCCTGCTGGTCAAGTGTGATGAAATTTTCACACTATTTTAGAGGATGCTCTGGAGAAATTCACAAAAACAATCTAGGCATTAACAAGACAACCATATGGCAAACAAAATATAGTGAATACTAAGAGCTATTTTTCCTCTCATAGGCAAGTCCATAAACCATTCAGAAAATAAGTCAAATCTGTCAAGATTTTTAACATGCTCAATATCACTTTGCATATGATTCAATACAGAGACAATATCATATTCACCAGATACAGTACTTAATATTAATGCACAAGTTTCTATTTGAGCTGCAGTTAATATATCTAAACTCCAGGTTTTCAGTACTATACATGTGCCTCCATGGGAGCAGTACATAATGCCAATTGTGTCTGTTAGGTTACACTCATTTTACTCTAGTAATTTTTGTTCCACTTGGTATATCCTTCAAACAGCAAGCATACTGAAACAGGGTTTTTCTCGGAGAGAACAGGGTGGTAGGCTCAAGTTTTCCACCAGCTTGGTGCATACAGCCCTCTGGCACTGTGAGAGTCTGGAGACAATGTGAATCACAGATTTAGTGATATCCAGCCATCACCACCTGGCAGAGCCACAGTTGTCTGAAGAAGCAATGTATTTCCATCTATTTCAGAAGCATGACTAGACTATGTAGCAGATACTTTTATTATTTTGGGGGTCACAGAGACTAATCTAGCCAATAATTCAAATGGAGCAGCACCATTCATGGCACAGGGGGGCCTGAATTAAATGCACAAGAGAGTTTGGTAACACCGAAGTCTATCCCTTTTAATTTTTATACAATTTCTAAATACTTTCCATTTATAGTAGGATTCGTATTTTCAGTTTTTCCAGTGAACTGAGGTCTCTATGATGCATGTAAATTCCAATTAATTCCAAAAGCCTGTGAAACTTCTTGAGTTACCTTTGAATAAATGCACTGCCATTATTGCTTTGAATGATGAATTGGACACTGTATTAGTCAGACAAAGGGATGCTGATACAAAATACCAGAAATCAGTTGGCTTTCAAAAAGGGTATTTATTTGGGGTAGAAGCTTACAGTTACCAGACCATAAAGCATAAGTTACTTCCATCACCAAAGTCTATTGCCATGTGTTGGAGCAAGATGGCTGCCAACATCTACAAGGGTTCAGGTTTCCTGGGTTTCTCTCTTCTCAGGGCTTGTTTTTCTCTCGGCTCAGCTTCCCCTCTCTCTTCACATGGCCAGGTGACTGACTCTGTCTCTCTCCCCAGGGCTTGATTTTCTCCAGGCTGGGCTGTTCTGCTCCCCTCTGTGCTTACTTCCCAGGCTCCAGATCAAAAACTCTAAACTCTTTTCTCTGCCACATCTTTTCTCTGTGAGTCCCTGCCCACCAAGAGGCAGGGATGTAACATCCTACTGACATGACCAATCAAAGCCTCAATCATTATTTAATCAAATAAAAGTGAAACCTCTGAATCCAATATAATCTAATAAGTACAGAGGAAAAAACCAATTTACAAATATAATCCAATATCTATTTTTGGAATTCATAACCAATATCAAACTGCTACAAATCCCAAATCCAGGTATTATTTCATTTAAAAAAACTTTTATGACTTGAGTGTCTTTCTCTGTAGGTAGGGAAGACTTCTACCGAATGAGAATGTGTCAACCAAAATTAGATGACAGTGGAATTTCTGGCTCCATTGGCATCACTGTAAAATATATTTACCAGTCTTTTTCAGATGAAAAGTTTTAAGCTTGCAACTCTGCTGTCAGAAGTGGTCTGCTAGTCTTTAGCTTGTTTTTATGACATAAAACATATGTTCATAATCTTATGAATTGCTGTTTGAAATTTTTGTGCTGATATATGTTCTCTAATCCATGCTGCAAAGACTTCTTTTCCATAGTGGATTCCCTGATGCCAATATAATAGTACAGGTTCCACTATTTTTTCTGGTAAGCAAACTAGGACTGATTCTAACTGTAGCCATCCTTCTGTTTACTTGGTATTAAATCCCCATTCTTCAGTTCTCTCTAGATCTTTTGTTTCATAACCTGTGATAAATAAGGAGAAGTCCAAAGTTGAGATAAGAGCTAATTCTCTTGTGTCTTTAATTTTGGAATGTGTTTGCACAACCTCTTCTGCTACCATGTCAGCTTTACATTCCTTTTTGACAAATAACAGTCAGACCTTTGGTATCTGGGGTAGTGCAATACTGCAAATTCTATGGGCAGCAATATAGCTGATAGTAGGGCTAATAAAGTCTCTGGATGTTTATTCTCTTTATTAGTGGTGGTCAAAAACCCTCTTTCCTTCTAAATTGCACCATAGGCATGTACTATGGGAATAGCATAATGAAAGCCTATATAAACATTTACCTATACAAGGTCTTGGTGTTTTACTACATTATCTTCTAGGAGTTTTATGGTCCTGGCTTTTATGTTTAGGTCTTTGATCCATTTTTAGTAGACCCTGGTATACTGAGTGAAATGGGGTCTTCTTTCATTATTTTAGTTATAGATATCCTGTTCTTCCAGCACTATTTGGTGAAGCATCTGCACTGCCCCAGAAAATTGGACTTCATAGGTTTATCAAAAAGGAAGTGTTAGACCTCAAGGCAGGGCCTTTACAGATAAGCAGAGATGGCATGAAGAAAACTTCAATACAAGAGTTAGGCATACTCACATTTATTATGTCTGCAGAGGTAAGGAGTCAAGATCATTTTAACGTGACTCATATCTGACTCCCTGTGCTGTGGTTTTACTCTTCCTTAAATACCTAAGTTACTACCTAGCATTGGCTTTGATTATGCATTAGCTTTTATGCATATGAATGATCATACATAGCTAGTTATATAATTGTATGATTAGTATGTTCATGAAATCATGCTTGCACTTACATGGCATGATCAAAAAAGGGGTGGATAACTCCACCCCTGAATAAGAAATTTATTATGTGAATTAAGGAAGTTCAGGTGAGGACAGCAAGGGGCTTCTTCTGCGCAGGTCCAGCCAACTGGTTTTCATACTTCATTGCTTCAACTGGGTATTCTTGACCACCAAAAGTGGAATTTGGCAGAAAGAGAGTGTTGCATCTCATTGCCTTCTAATTTACATACAATTATTTCCTTTGTATCCTAGCAACAGGGAGAGAAAAAGTTACTTTCAGGTATTCAGTCATCGTATATACATTAGAAGGAATGACCGTAATAAATATCTATGCTCCTAGCCTTAGTTCCCCAAAATACTTGAGGCATATTTTAGAAAAACTGAAAGGAGAAATAGATGTCTCTACAACAATAGATGGAGTCTTGAAACACCACTCACAACAATATATAGGAAAACTAGATAGTTGATCAAAAAGGAATCAGAGAACTTGAACTATATGATAAACAATGTAAAGTTTACAGATCTATATAGAACATTACACCCCACATCAGCAGGTTATACAGTCTTCTCAAGTGCTCCTGCATCTTTCTTCAGTATTGATGACATGTTATGCCACAACACAGCTCTCTATAAATATAAGGAGACTGAAATTTTACAAAGCACCTTCTCTGGTCCTAATGAAATGAGGCTGTAAATCAATAATTAGAC
The DNA here is from genome assembly GCA_026826555.1 of Tolypeutes matacus. Taxonomy (NCBI): domain Eukaryota; kingdom Metazoa; phylum Chordata; class Mammalia; order Cingulata; family Chlamyphoridae; genus Tolypeutes; species Tolypeutes matacus. The sequence goes on along the minus strand of JAKSZT010013614.1, from coordinate 581,509 downwards.
AGAAGGTGGAAAATTGGCAAATATATGGAGGCTACACAATATCTCCTAAACAATCAGTGAGTCAAAGAAGAAATTGAAAGAGAAATTAGTAGATATCTTGAGGCAAATGAAAAGAAGAATACAGCTTATCAATATTTATGTGATACAGTGAAGGCAGCGGTGAGAAGGAAATTTATAGCCTAAATGCCTATATTTAAATAGAAGAAAAAGCTAAAATCAAATATATAACTGAACAACTGAAAAAATTAGACAAAGAACAGCAAACCAAGCCCAAAACAAACAGAAAGAAAGAAATAACAAAGATTATAGCAGAAATAAATGAAATGGAGGAGAAAAAATAGAATAAGGAAAATCAACAAAATCAAAAGGCTTTTCTCTGAGAAAAATTTTAAAGGCAACAAACCTTTAGTAAGCCCAAAAGAGAAAAAAGATACAAAGTGCAAATAAATAAAATCAGAAATGAAAGGGGGTGGACATTATGACTGACCCCACAGAAATATAAAAGGATCATAGAAGCATATTATGAGAAAGTGTATGCCAACAAACTAGACAACCTAGACGAAATGGACAAATTCTAGAAATACACAAACAACCAACATTGACTATATAAGAAATACAGGAACACAAAATAACAATAAAAAACAAAGAGATTGAGTCAGTCATCAAAAATCTAACAAGAAAGAAAAGCCCAGGTCCAGATGCCTTTACTAGTAAATTCTACCAATCTATCTGTTTTAAAACTAATCCTGTTTAAACTCTTCCAAAAAATTCAGGAGTGAAAATTCCCAACACATTTTTATGGAACCAAAATCCCTAATACCATAGCCATATAAAGATACCACAAGAAAAGAAAATTACAGAGCAATATCTCTAATGAACATAGATGCAAAACTTCTCAACAAAATACTTGCAAATCATATCCAACAACAAATAAAAAGAATTATACAGCACGGTCAAGTGAGTTTTATTCCTGGCATGCAAGGGTGTTTCAACAGAAGAAAATCAATTATCATAATAGACCCCCTTAACAAATCAAAGGAAATAAAACATGTGATCTTCTCAATTGATGCAGAAAAGGTATTTGATGAAATCCAGAATATTTTCTTGATAAAAACACTTCAAAAATAGGATTGAAGAAAAGATCCTCAACATGATAAAGGGTATATATGAAAATCCCACAGCAAACATAGTACTCAATGGAAATAGGTTGCAAGATTTACCTCAAAGATCAGGATCAATACTAGAATGCCCACTGTCACCATGGATATAGAACATTGGGCTAGATCTGGCTAGAACAATTAGGCAAGAAAAAGAAATAAAAGTCCTCTATTGGAAAAGAGGAAGTAAAACTCTAACTGTTCTGAGATGATTTGATCATATAATTAGAAAATCCTGAAATATCTAAAAATAAGTTATTAGACCTAATAAATGAGTTCAACAAATTGAAGATGTCAATTCTACCAAAAATGATTTTAGATTCAATGTATTACCAACGACTTACTTTACAGGAAGAGAAAATTCAATTACCAAATTTATTTGGAAGAGAAAGAGGTCCTGATTAGGTAAAAAAAAAAAAAAAAAAAAATACATTTACATGTATCCATTACATTTAATTGAGAAATGTATATATTTATTCATCTGTGTTTACTTTTTAGTTTTTAATTGTTTATGTTTTCAATTATTAAATGTACAAAATAAAGTTAAAAAAAAAAAGTGAAGTTGGAGGTCTCACACTTACTGACCTTGAAGTGTATTATAATGCTACAGTGGGCAAAACATCATGGTACTGGCATAAAGATAGAGTCATCGATGAACAAAATCAAACTGAGAGTTCAGCAATAGACTCTTACTTCTATGAACAACTGATTTTTTGATGGAAAATTCACTTTTAAATAATCAGTGCATTACAGAGGAAATTGCAAGAGAAAATAATAAATACCCAAGACAAATGAAATTGAGAACACAACATGCTAAAATTCAGGGGATACAGCAAAGGCAGTGTTGAAAGGGTAATTTATAGCTCTCTATGCTTATATTTAAAAAGAAGGAAAAACTAAAATCAAAGATCTAACTGCACACCTGGAAGGATTAGAAAAGTATAACAAAACAAACCCAAATCAAGCAGAAAGAAACAAATAATTAAGATAACAATAGAAATAAATAAAATGGAAAATAAAAAAGAGAAAATCTAAAGAACTAAAAGTGGCTTCATTGAAAAGATCAACAAAACTGATAAACTTTGAGGTTTTTAACAAAGGAAAAAAGAGAGTTGTAAATGATAAAATCAGAAATAAGGAGGATGACATTACACATGACCAAGCCAAAAAATAAATATAAAAGTGATCATAAGAGGATTCTTTGAACAACTGTATGCAAACAAATTGACAACATGTAGAAATGACATATTATCCAACAATTCTGCTACTAGGAATATAAACAGAAGTACTGAAAGCAAGGCATGAAGAGATATTTGTACATCAAAGGTCATAGTGACATTATTTACAATTGCTAAAAGTTGGTAAATACCTAAGTGTCTGTCAATCGATGAATGGATAAACAAGATATGCTATATTCATATGATGGAATACTAATCAGCTTTAAGAAGAAACCAACTGGGGAAGCACATGAGAACATGGAGGAAACATTTAGTTATTATGTTGAGTGAAATAAGACAGACACAAGACAAATATTGTATGGTTTCCTTGATTTGAATTAAATATGAATTGGTGGACTTATGGAGTTAAACTATGAAGGGTAGGTTGGTGAGAGATGGAATGGGAGATGAGAAGGGGTGAAGATGCTGGATGTATGTAGAATGTTTAATAAAGTCACATGTAAATATGTGGTAATGGTTGGGATTGATAGTAACATATTATAATGAAAATAAATGCTGTTGATTTATGGAGGTGTTTGTGTTGAAAGAGTAGACTAGTAAAATTAATGTCAGTTGAAAGACACCTGAATGATAATATTGGGAATGTATAAAATTGATTTTTGTAGCCGATAAGACTGTGGTTAATATAAATATAAGAATGTTCTTTTACTACAGGGTGTTAAGAATCCTTTCGTAAATGGGAAAGCATAACTAATGTAGTTTATGTAATATAGTTGACAACAACATTGTAATGTTTTTTATAGCAAAAACAAAGTTGGTACTATATTAATTCTAAAGTTAAAAAATAATGGGTTTTATTTCTCTGCTAAAATATTTATGCACTGTGTAAGCATTTTTTATTGCTCAAACAATTAAGCATTTCTCTTCCTCATTTTTTACATTAATAAGGAGACCTTGGCTATGTCACTCAACTGATCTATGTTCATCTGTTTATCTTTCTTAACACTAGAGTGATGACTGAGTTAGTCATTGGAATTACATGAGATAAAGTCACCTGAAAAACACTTTTTTTAGCAGTAATATTTTCCATAACTTGTTGAGCTGTCTTATTTTGTTCTTTTATTTTTGTGAATTTGAAATAAGAACATGTTGGCTTTTTTTAAAAAAAAAAACATGTCATACTAATTAGGGTAAGCCCTTTATCCATTATGACTGATGTCATTATATGAGGAGAAATTTGTACACAGACAGAGACAAGAAGGTCATGTGATGACTGAGGAAGGAAATGCATTGGCTGGCTGGCAAGCCACTGCCAGCAGCCAGGAACTGATTATTTCCTACAGACTTAGAAGGAAGCATGGCCACATCAATATTTTGATTTCAGACTTCTAATATTCAGAACTGTGAGACAATAAATTTTGCTGTTTTAAGACACACAGTTTGGGGCAATCCAATGGAAATACTTGGGTACAAGATAAATGTCTAAAGATGTCACAGAAAAAAAAAATCAAAACAAACTACATTTCCAAAATGGGGGATTTTAGCCTGATAAATGTTATCTCTTTGATTGAATACCATGCAGAAATTTAAGGAACTAAAGAAATGTACATGCAAACATCAAAATATCTCAAGACACAATGATATAGAAAGGAACCAAGTTTTAGTACAATAGATATAATTTGATCACATTTGGTTAAAATAAAAACTGTGGGTCTGCATGTGAGTTGTTTACAAATGATTCTGTCAAGACACATTCCACACTAAAGAAGTTGACTCCCTTGTGAAGGCGGATGGGACTGGTTGAGGAAAATAAAAGGGGTATTTCATGTTTTCTTCTGCATACTTTTGCACCATTTGATTTTTTTTAACAAGCTTTAGCTTTCATATAAATTCATTTACATTAGGCTTTTATAATGACCAATTGATATACAGCTAGAAAAGAACTAGGTGGTCTGTTATCTAGTAGATCAAGAAATTTAGTTTTAATGTGTAAATGAATACCCATGATTACTGAATATGACACCATTTATGTACAAATTCAGATCTTCTTGGCCTCAATAGCTTAAGAGGAAATAAGTAATAAAGGTTTATGAAGAAAGACACAGAAAGAAGAGGAAGGACAAAGAAAAGACTACTTAGCACTCTTACCCTCAGGTGTTATTACTCCACCAGAAAAAACTCCAAAAATAAAAAAGCAAGGAAAACAAGAGATTCTCTGTCTAGTGGTGAATCTTGTATTTTCTGGGCTTCACGATAACTGGAGCATTATGTTCCTTCTAACTGCTAATAGCCAAACCCAATACCCTCATTGAACCTCCTACTACTCCACAAGACAATTCTAACTCAGGTTACTACTCACCTCTTCTGGCACCTCTTTCTTTGGTCTCCAGAACATATTTTCTTTTTCTACTCTTAACTCTATTTCTCCCACTCCTTTCCTAAGAATTTTTCCCTCTTCTGCCCATGCCTCTCTGCAGTTCCATCCAGCTTTATCTTCCATGCTTCAACTTTTGCTTTCCAATTCTACACTGGTAAGGAAAGAAGGACCAGCAGCTGTGGATAAGAACAGGGCCTCCTGGGAGCTCAAGATCTTCCTCAGGATCTTTCAGGGAGGAGCTGCTGATACAAGTGGATCCTATCCCATACCAAGGTCCCTCATCCTGGTCCTGATCCTGGCCCAGTTGGGTCTCCTCAGTGAGGCTTCCTTTATAAGTATACCATATTAATATTCTCTAGGGAAATAGACTCAATAGGAGATACATTTTTATTAAGAGAGTTAATATAAGGAATTGGCTTATGTGACAATGGGGACTTTCAAGCCCTAGGATGGATATTGCCATAAATGTGATGTTGAGGTCTTATGTCTCAATTCTTCAGGGCAAGCAGGCTGACTGGGAATTCTAGCAAGAACCAATGTTGAAGTTGAGGCCAAAATTAGTCTTCTGATCTCTGAAATCTCAGTTCTGGCATTTAAGAAGTTCAACTGCCTGGATTAGGAGACTATTCACATTGTGGAAAATCAATCTCCTCTGTTGTTTGTAGATGCAAATCACATCTATAAATACCATTACAGTAAAAAGACCAGTGTTTTACCAAATAACAGGATACCATAACCTAACCAAGTTGTCACATGAAACTAATCGCAGACACAAACCACAGTCCTTGACCTCCTAGCTACACCTTAATGAAACAGTCAACAGAGGTATTTTAGAGAAGGGCTGATTGAGACAACTTAGGATATCTTAGGGTAAATTAATTGTTACATCTGTCCAATTAAGTATAAAGAAGGTGTAAAATGATAGTGGGGTGGGGTGTTTGGGGAATATCATGATATTTGAAGGCTGATGGCAGAACTCTAAATTACAATAAAGATATTCAGGCAGGGGACAAAACGTTCTTTCTCATGTCACAATATCGGTTGCCAAACATATAACTTAATAGATGAATTGAAGGAGATTTTAGTAGATTAAATTAGGTATCCAATTTGACATGTTCTTATTCCTATTACATTTTTTTTTTTTTATTATGGGTAAAAATCAAAATTCTCACAATACATATTTGTATGAGTGTGAATTTGTTTTAGATAGGATCTCTTGGAGATGTTATTTTCAGTTAAGGGGTGGCCCAACTGAATGAGGTTGGGTTTTAATCTGATTACTGTAGTTCTTTATAAGCAGAAGAAAGTCATAGACCTACTCAGAGAAAGCCACAGGAAAGAGGGGGGAAGCAGAAGTAAGAGGAGAAAGAGGAGAAAGGAAAAGACTTTGCCTTATGATCTGAGGCAGTTACACAAGCCAAGAAACCACAAGGACCACCAGGAGTCACCACCACAATATAACATCCCATGGGTAGAAAATATCACCTTGCTTCTCCTAGCCTCACAACTATGAGTCCGTAAGTTCTTTTTTTTTTTTAAGTGAATCCATTGAGTGGTATTTTTTGTAGCAGACTGGAATTTGAAAGACAGAAGGGAGGGACTTTCTTGAGGAGCAAACTATATTTGAGAAGTATCACAACCCATGCAATAAAAATATAAAGACACAGAAACCATGAGGAAGATATAAAGACTTGAAAGATAAATTGGGAGAAAGAGTAGGAGGTGGGTAGTGATAAGGAAAAAATTCCTAAAAAGTCTTCTGAAGGGATGATAATGGGGAAAAAAGGTTGGTTGAGAAACACAGGGCTAGGCTGAGAAAAGAAACACTAAGGCAGGTGCTTGTAAAATTTTTTAATTCTAAGGAGAAATAAAATCATTCAACCATTCAGTTAAAAGAATATGTTACATATAAAAGAAGAATCATGCTGGGAGTAGACTTTGTCTCTAATGCTGAAAGTAAGCATAAAGGCGGTAAAGGAGTACTGAAGGAAAGGTCTATGCCCAATTAATCTTATGCTGAGACATGATGTGTCTGATTTGTTGAGGTGAAAGTATTTGAAGATACACAGATATTCAGAGACTGAATGTCCCATGTTCTGCACTGAGGAAAATACTTGAGGAAAGAATTTCCAAACAAAAAGTGATTCAGAACAATGCTGAATACAAGACTCAGCATGTTAATTTGTATATAGGCACATAGTGCTAATTTTCACAATGAGGATTTTCATGTGTGGTATGCTAATTAGCCTCAAATTTTGGAAACTTGCAGTGTGTCACTGTGAAAGGTTAAAGTCATCTATCAATTGAACTTGGTTATGGTGTCCAGTTCTTTGGTCAAGCAAACACTTGCCTGATTGTTACTGTGAGAATAGTACTTGGATTTAAATCATTTGTCAGTTGATTGCATCTATGGCTGGTTGCATTTTGAATTAGAAAAGGAGATTGCTTTCAGCCATGAGGAAAGTTTCACTCAATCAATTCAAGACCTTAGAGGGAATGATGATTTCAGCAGTCAGGAAGAATAATTTCAATCTGTACTTTGGCCTGCCAGCCTCTCCTAAGGAATTCATCAAAACCTTCACCAGAGCTCCCAACTTGCTCTGCCTGCCCTATGGAATTAAGTTTTGCCAAATCCCATGGTCCTATGAACTGATTCTTATAATAAAGCTCACAATATTATTCTGTCTGTTTTGATTTCAGGAAGATCTCTGAGTAATACAGACAACAACATATCAAAACATTAATGGAAATCATTTGCTCAATTACCACCATTTTGTCCCATTATGAATAGAGATAAATGATTTTTATTATGCAATTTACTTGAAATATCTGTTAACAAATTGTGGAGTATACACATGATGGAATATTATGCAGTGGTAAGAAGAAATGAAGTCATAAAAGATAGGACTATGTGGATGAAGCTGGAGGATATTATGTTGAGTGAAACAAGCCAGACACAAAAGGAAAAATACTCTATGATTGCCCTATTATGAACTAAATATATAATGCAAAATATAAAATATATTATGTGAAATATGAATATGGGTAGAATGCATATATAAGACCATTTTTCCTTGAACCTGAACCAATGTAAGTTAATACTATACAATGTTAATATCAAACAAAAAAACACATTATACTAATTGAAGGAGACCAGATACAGAGTACTACATATTGTATGATTCCATTTATATAAAATGCAAATATAAATCAATTCATAAAGATGAAAGGAATTAGTTGTTATGTAGGTCTGAGGAAAGAATGCTGGTTTGGAGTCTTCTTTTTTGGAGTAATGAAATTTTTCTAGAATTTTTAAGATGATGAATGTTCAAAATTGTGATTATACTAAAAGCTATTTATTATGCACTTTGGATAGAATAGCCAGAAACAGCAGCTATGTACAGTAGGGGAAGCCTAGATAGAGAGGTGAAAAATTTTCTTGTTTGTTTGTTGTTTTTGTTTATTACTAATATTATTGAAATAATGAAAATGCTCTAATAATGATTAGAGTGATGAATGCACAACTATGTGATTATAGCAAATACCATCAGTTGTACACCCTGGAGGAATTGTATGCTTTATTTAATAAATATAAATAAAATTGATTTTTTTAAAAAGTAAGATACATTTTTCTGTACTTTGAGAATGAGCTTTTACGTTGTTTTATTACTCTTTTTAGAGCAGTTGTAAGTATACAGAAAAATCATTTTGAAAGTTTACAGAAAAATCATTTTGAAAGTTCCCATTAACCACATCCACCCTAAGCACAATTATCCCTTTATTGATATTTTTTGCATTAGTGTGAAACTTTTGTTACACTTCATGATGTAATATTATATTATTTAATTTATTTATTTATTTTTAAGGAAGATTTAGATTACATAAAAGTCACATAAAAAATAAAAGGGATTCCCATATACCCCACTTGTTCCTGTTTTCACACTTTCCTCCATTAACAGCATCTTTCATTAGTGTGGTACATTTATTGCAATTCATGAACAAATATTTAACTACTGCTATGAACTATGATCTATGGTTTATATTGATTTATAGTTTGCAACACACAATTTTATAGGTTTTGACAAAATGTATAATGGCCTGTATCCATCATTGCAATACCATGTATAATAATTCTAATGTCCTCAAAATGCCCTATTTTATACCTATTCTTCCTTCTTGCTGCCCTCAGAACTTCTGGTGACCACTGTCCTTATATCAATGCTTCAAGTTATTCCATTAATACAATAGCATTATCTACTTTGTTCCATAGTTAAATTCCCCCCTTATGTTTGTTCATTCCTCAATCTTGAGGATTTGGGGATGGCAATGCCCACTGTGCTTCTGGTTGAAAGAGGGCATAGATCCCATGGGGCAGATGGATAGAAATATCTTGATTGCAGTTTTAGATAGCCTCTGCTTTTTTGGGATGGGTGTTGTCCAACATCATCCTTTTGTTAGTTGTCCTAGGTGAGTCCAATGAACTGGAGAGTAGTTGTGGCTACAATTCTGCTGAGATTCAGGGTTCAACTGGTATATATATAGACTCAATATTTAAGTCTCTCAGACATAATTTTAATGGATATGGTGCTAATTATAGGTTCAAATAAAAGAGGCAGAAGAAGTATGTGTAGGAAAATTAGAATTGAGTCTAACTCTGATAGGTTGGTGAGATAGGATATAATATATTTCAAGATAAGGTCCACCAACAGGGTGCCAATTTTCTGATGTTGTCTGCCCTGCCTATAGTGTCCAGCTGTCTCTAGATCCCTCAGGAGAAACCCTGCTTGAGGCAGTTTTTAATGTGGCAGTCAGTGAGATCCTCCTTAGATATGCATAAGCGTGAACTCTGTAATGACCTCCTGACTCACTTTGAAATCTCTTAGCCATTAAAGCTCATTTGTATTTAATATTCCCCCCTTTCAGTCTTTTTTCAAATGCATTGCTGGTTGACACTTGGTAATAATCCCTCAGTGCCAGTGAGGCTTATCCCTGGGATTCATGTCCCATGATAGGGAAAAGCAGGTAGCTTATATGCTGAGTTTGGTTTAGACAGAGGTCAGATTTGAGTAACAAGGAGGTTTGGGGGAGGTAACTCTTAGGCAATATATATCCCTAGGCTAATTTTCAATTTTACAAGAATAAGGTTCATAATAAGTATAAGCACTAATATCAAGGGCTAAGATGGGCCTTTCATCTCCATAAGATCTGTTAACACTTACGTATATTGGCAATTACTTATGTATGTTCTCCTAATATCTTTTTTCCACTTTATTTTCAAAGAAGCTTTAGACCACAGAAAAGTCACATTGAAAATATAGGGGATTCCCATATACTCCAACCCCTCCTCCTCTCACATTTCCCCTATTAATAACACCTTACATGAGTTGGTACATTTGTACAATTGATGAACAAATATTGAAGCATTGCTTTTAACCATGGTCAGTCATTTACATTTTGGTTTACACTTTGAACAGTGCACTTTTATAGGTTTTGACAAAATGTGTAATGACCAGTATATGTCATCGTTAAATCATGCACAACACTTCCAATGCTCTTAAGATGCCCTCACCCTCCACTGAAAACTATGATAACCACTAAGTTTCAATTTTTCAAGAATAAGGTTCATAGGTACATACATTAATATTTAATGTTTTCTTGTTTATTATGTGGGTCTCTACCCTCTGAGATAACACCCTATAACAAGATGAATGTATTTATATTCCATAGAAGCATGCCCCATTTCACACTTTTCCACCTATACCCACCACCACCCACACCCAGCAACAGTGACTCTCCCCTGTCATATTTGCCAAAAGAACATTCCCACCATTGTGGTTTCAACCAGAGACCTAAATATCTGCAGAGTTAAACTGTTCCTGCCCCCAACTCTCCCCTTATTTCCATGGATAGTCCAACCCAATCTTCCCTCACTGCTGATCCTCACATTCTAGCACAATTGAACCCACTCACATCTTTGCACCACTATCTCTCTCATCCATTGCCAATCCACCCCCTTTCATCATTTCATAGTTTCTGCCCATATTGAACATTGGCTGACCACACTCTACTCCTTTTCTGTCTCCTGATAACCTATCTTCTGACTCTATCTCTGTGAGTCTCCTCAATATACTTAGGTCATATCAGTGAGTTCATGCATTATTTGTACTTTAGTGACTGGCTTTCTTTACTCAAAATAAAGTTTTCAAGATTCATCCATGTTGTTGCCTGGGTTGATACTTCATTCCTTCTTACAACTGAGTAATATTCCATTTTGTATGAATATACCACATTTTGCTTATCCATTCATCAGTTGATGGACAATTAGTTTGTTTCCAACTTTTGAAAATAGTGAATAATGGCACTATAAACATTGGTGTGCATATATCTGTTCTTGCCCCTGATTTCCATTCTTTTGTGTAGATACCCAACTGTGGGATTACTGGATCATATGGCACTTCCATAGTTTTCTTCCTGAGAAACCTTCAAACTATCCTCCAAAATGGCTGCGCCATTCTGCATTCCCACCAGTAATAGATGAGGAATCCCTTTCCTCCACATCCTCTCAAACATTTGTAGTCCTCCCATTTTTAAATAAAGACCAGTCTAATACGTGTAAAATGATATCTCATTGCAGTTTTAAATTATATTTATCTGATAGCTAGTGATGTTTAACATCTTTTAATATTCTGTTTAGCCATATTTTTCCTCTTTGCAAGTGTCTATTCAAACTCTTGCCCATTTTTAAATGGGTTGTATTATTTTTTAGATGTAAGATTTCTTTAAATATGTTGGATATTAGACCCTCATCAGGTAAACAGTTCTCAAATATTTTCTCCCATTGAATAGGCTGCCTTTTCAGTTTTTTGACAAAGTCCTTTGAGTTGCAAAAGTTTTTAACTTTCAGGAGGTCCCATTTACCTATATTTTTCTTTCATTGCTCATGCTTTGTAGGTAAAGTTTATGAAACCATTTCCTGCTACACGATCTCATAGATGCTTCCATACATTATCTTCCAGGAGATTTATGGTATTGGATCTTATATTTAGGTCTTTGATCATCTTGAGTTAAATTTTGCATAGGGTATGAGATGGTGATCCTCTCTCATTCTTTTGGATATGGATATCCAGTTAACCCAGTCCCATTTGTTGAAGAGGCCATTCTGTCACAGTAAAGTGTGCTCGGTGACCTTGTCAGGTGTCAGTTGACTGTATATGTGAGGTTTTCTATCAGAACTCTCAATTTGGTTCCATTTTTCATTATGTCTATCTTTGTGCCAATACCATGCAGTTTTGATAAATGTCGCTTCACAGTATGCTTTACAGTCAGGTAGCATTATTCCTCCAATTCCATTCCCTTTTTCAATATGTTTTTGACTACTTGGAGTCCCTTGCCCTTCCAAATAAATTTCATAATTAGCTTTTCCAGGTTGGTAAAAAAAAAAAAAAGCTGCTGTTATTTTTATCGGGATTGCATTAAATGTCTAAATCATAGTATTTGTATTAGTGTGGTAACTTTGTTCCATTTGATGATCTAGTATTATTTTAATTATATGGTTAATTGTAGTCCATAGTTTTCATTAGGGTTTACTCTTTTTATTATACTTTTCTATGTTTCTTTAAAAATTTATTGTTGTAATATACCCACAACATAATATTTCCCATTTGAACCACTTTCAAGAATACAGTTCGTGGTACCATAAGCATGGCTATTTCCAAAATACAGGCTTGACTGATACATCACCACAAAGAAGGAACACATCTCTCAGTAAGAAGGTAATATTTTGTGAGTGCACAGACAAGGAACTAGGGGAATATTCTCAAAACATGTTCAAAGTGAGAAGTGGAGCTAGGGTTTTTACTGGGTTTTATAGGGTTTTATATACTTATATATAAATGAAGAAATTTTAATAAGTATATTTTCTAGCTATCAAATCCCCCTTTATGTTTATGCTTTTCTTATTATTACAAAGATTAGTTTTATGAACATTCCTGATAAAAGGAGGATGAGCAAATGTTTCATTTTTGTACTTAATTCCAGTTGGTTAAGGGTGAAGAAATTTTCATATTATTTTAGAAGATGCTCTAGACATTAGATAGTATAGGCATTACCAAAACAAGAACATGGTCAGCAAAATAAAGTGAACAGTAAGATACCTATTTTTCATATCATAGACAAGATCACCAACCACTCAAAAATTCAGTCAAGTCTGCCAAGATCTTTAACATGCTCAATATCATTTTTCATATGTTTCAGTGTAGTGACAATATTACATATTTATCAGGTACAGTATTTTATCAATACACAAGTTCCTTTCTGAGTGGCAGTTAATATATCCAAGGACTAGGTTTGCAATGCCATACATGATGTGTCTCCATGAGTACAGGCCATAATGTCAATTGAGTCTGTTTAGGTTTAATTCACATTACCCAGAAAAGTATAGCTCCACTTGGTAAATCCTTCACACAGCCAGCATACTGCAGCACTGCTGGTCTTGGAGAGAATAGGAAATTGGGTCCAGTGTACCACAAGTTTGATGGATAGTGCCTTCCAGCACTATGAAATAGAGCCAATGTTGAGGCATCACCCATCATAGATTTAGTGATACCAAGCCTGCTCCAACTGGCATAGATGCAAGAGTCCAAAGCAGTATTACTTCAGAAGCATGACCAGGAGATGTGGCAGATACTTTTACTGTTCTAGGTGCCATAATAACCAATCTAGCCAATAACCCAAATGGATAGGCATCATGCATGGCACTGGGGGTCTGTTTTAAATGTACAAGAGAGTTTGACAACACTGATGTCTATCTGTTTTGATTTGTATACACTTTCTAAACACTTTCCATTCATCTTTTCGGTTTTCCCCTCTACTGAGATCTCTCTGATGCATGTAACTTCCAAATAATTCCAGGTGCCTGTGAAACTTCTTGATTTATTTTTGAAAAAAAGGCAAATCTAGGTAATATTGCCTTTAAGAAAACTTCTTTGACTTCAATTGCTCTTTCAATGTGAGTGTGGAAGTCTTCTACTGCCCCTGAAAGTGTGTCAACCAATACTACAAGAAAGTGGAAGTTTCTAGCTGTTTAGGCAACACTGTAAGTTCTATTTGAAACTTTGAGCTTGCACCCCTGCAGTCAGGAAGGGTCTGCTAATCTTTGGGTTATTTTTATGACATAAAACACAATTGTCTATAGACCTATGAATTTATGCTTGAATTTTTGGTCCTACTTATGTCTTCTGATCCATGTTGCAAAGGCCTCCTTACCATAGTGGGTCTCTGCTGCAAATATGATAGTACAGGTTCCACTATTTTTTCTGGTAATCAAACTTGGACTATTCTGAGTGCAGTCATTCCTCCTTTGACTTAACATTAAATCCCCATTATTTACATCCATCTAGATCTTTTGTTTCACAGGTTGGGGTAAATGAAGGAGAAGTTGAAAATTTAGGTAAGAACTAATTCTCTTGTGTCCTGAAATTTGACCTGTGTTTGGGCAGCCTCTTTTGCTGCCAAACCAGCTTTAGTATTCCCTTTTGCTAAAAAGCTGTCAGACCTTTAATCCCCAGGTCATTGCATTACTGCAACTTTATGGGCAGCAATACAGCTTCTAATAGGGCTAATATAGTCTCTGGTTGTCTAATCTCTTTACTATTGGTGGCAAAATGCCCCCTTTCCTTCCAAATTGCACAATGGACATGTAATATGGGAAAAGCATAATGAGAGTTTGTGTGAAACTTTTACCTTGTCTGTTGACCAAATCTCAGGTCAGTCTTTTGGGCTGACATTCCTAGCTGCAGGTGTTTGTCCGCTAGGACCTCTAAATTCACCATAGTGCATCCTGCTTGTCAATGTCTGTGATCCATAAAATCACTCCCATTTGTAAACATCTCTAAGTCAGATTCTTTTTAAAGGATGTCACCCAAGTATGGTAAATTGGAGAATACCTCCTTGATCACCTGAAAGTTGTCATGCAAAACAGGTCCACAGGATTCAGGTAACAGTGTAACTGAGTTTAGAACTGTAGAAAGTAAGAGGTGCAATTTGGAATATCCAGCAATATAGCCTGGTCTTTTCCTACCCTACCAACATTTAGCCAGTAGTCCTCCTTTTGTGGAATTAGATAGAGCACACTATGTGGGGTATGAAGTGTAACTTCCTGACCAAAGATAAACTTTGCAGCTTTCTGCAAAACATCAACAATTAGCAGCCACAGCCTAAATGCAAGTTTACCAATCATGCATTACCAAGTCCAGTTTCTTTGAGAAAATAGGACATGGGTCTTTGTCACTCTCCCAAAGTTTGTGTCAGAATGCCAAGCCCTAATCATTTTCTTTAATGAAGAAATAGTCAAAAGGTTTATGTATGTCAGGCAGTCTTAAAGCTGGAGGAATAATCAGCTTTTCCTTAAGGTAGTGAAAAGCCTGATTGTACCCTACAATCCACTCTAGGGCTTCTCTGTCTGAGACCCGAAAAGTATTATACAAGGGTTTGGCAATGAGTCTAAAGTTGGTATTCCAGATGTAGCAGGATCTTGCTATTCCCAACAACCCCAAAATTGCTTCTTTGTCTTTGGGACAGAAATATTCACCAGGCCTTGGTGTCTATCAGGCAGGAAGCCCTTTGGCCCTGGGAGAGCAAATACCCTAGGTTTTAGTCATTGGATTTATTGATTTGAGGTTTCTTCTAATATACCTCATTTCCCCTGGAGTTGAGAAAATTCAAAATTCTAATGGCGTTTACATCTGAATCTTCTGCAGTTTCATTGGCTATTAGTATTTTATTAATATCTACATATTGAAGTAAGATGCCAGATGAAATTGCAAATCATGTGACTCTTTGGCTAAGAATCCCCCCCCCCACCAAAATAATGGGGGGATTCTTAAATCCTTTTGGTAAAACAGTCCATGTAAGGTTTTCATTACTATTCATGTCTGAGTCTTCCCATTCAAAGGAAAATATTTCCTGTGACTCAGAAGTCATGGGTATGCAAAAGAAGGCATCTTTTAAGTCCAACACAGAGAACTATTTAAAATTTTCAGTAAAAGTGTTTAAGAAAATGTAAGATTAGACATTACTGGGTAAACATGTTTTACAATCTTGATTATAGCTCTCAAATCCTGGATGAATATATATTCATTACTAGTGCCAGGCTTCAAGACTGGGAGTATAGGCCCATTATGTGGAGACTGTCAAGACAGAATAAAGCCAGTTTTTTTTAATTTCCCTATGACTGGTTTAATGCTTCTCTAACCTGCAATGTTGAAGGGTATTAAGGTACCATGGGTTGCTGTACTCCCATTTTCATTTCAGTCTTTACCAAGTAGGCTGTTACAGTCTTCCTTGGGATGCCAAATGACCTTATTTCAGAGGTGACTTTTTCCAAATTATGCAATGGTATAGGGTCCATTTCAGCTTCCTAAACTCGTAGGAGGGCAGTGTTTGCATTC
Source organism: Tolypeutes matacus (assembly GCA_026826555.1). Classification (NCBI taxonomy): domain Eukaryota; kingdom Metazoa; phylum Chordata; class Mammalia; order Cingulata; family Chlamyphoridae; genus Tolypeutes; species Tolypeutes matacus. The sequence goes on along the minus strand of JAKSZT010013614.1, from coordinate 565,350 downwards.
AGTTTTAAGTTACTTCTTGATGGAGTTTCAATTAAAGGCCATGACTACTGACAAAAAGTAGGTTATCTTGGAAAGTAGGAGACAGGCTGGAATGTAGGAGACAGATGCCTCCAGTCTCAAAACACTGAGATAATATCTGATAGGAGCTGGGTGGGGAAACATCCTAAGCTCCAAAGGGATTATCATGTACATGTTAGATAAAGATTTACAAGGTCTGCAAAATGCAGGAATGCAAAGAAATCTGAGCCATTAACCTTTAAAACTTGCTGACCTTAGTAAAGTTACGTATCTATTGCCTTTGCACATGCACACACGTATTTTCTTTGTTCTAAAGCCAAATAAAAGCCACAGTGTTTTATGCAGTGGGGCTCTCCTCCTTTTGGGATGGAGGGTCCCCTGACCCTGGTTATTTTTTCTCATATCTTCTCTTTGCCTCATTTTTTCTCATCTGCGGCACCGTTTTCATGGACCCTGTTCCTGAATGTCAACACTTATTCAAGGCTATCCTTCTATTACCACCATAATGAATTTTTTAAAATATTAAAGTCCTTACCTTTAACAAATTAATTAAAGAAATATTTACTATATGATTTATGATTGGCTAGAACAATGAAAGCTACCGGGAAATATTGGAAGCAGAAAAAGACATTGTCTCTTTCTCAGGGTATCCCATCCTATGAGGAAAAAAGATAAAAGTCAAATAATCACACAAATGAATGCAGTTTCATTGATGCTTTAGGATTTTTTCTAACTTTATTTTGTACATTTAATAATTGAATATTATAAAAAATTAAAAACTAAAAAGAAAACACAGTTGCATAAAAACATACATTTCTCAATTAAATGTACTGGATACATATATATATTTTTTAATCATGCAATATGTTACACAATATATTTGGTTCAAAGTAATGCAGTCATACAGTATTTGTCCTTTTGTGTCTGGCTTATTTCACTCAACATAATATCCTCCAGGTTCATCTATTTTGTCATATGATTTATGACTTAATTTCTTCTTACAGCTGCATAATATTCCATCATGTGAATAGACCACAGTTTCTTTATCCATTCATCTGTTGATGGACACCCGGGTTATTTCCAACTTTTGGCAATCATAAATAATGTCACTATGAACATCAGTGTACAGGTGTCTGTTCGTGTCACTGCTCTCAGTTCTTCTGTGTATATACCCAGTATTGGTATTGCAGGCTCACGTGGTAAGTTTATATTCAACTTCTTTAGGAACAGCTAAACAGTCTTCCACAGTGGCTGTACCACTTTGCACTCCCAGTAACAGTGAATAAGTGTTCTTATCTCTCCACATTCTCTCCAACACTTGTAGTTCTCTGTCTTTTTAATAGTGGCCATTCAGATAGGTGTGAAATGTATCCCATTGTAGTTTTCATTTGCATTTCCCTAATCATTACTGATGTTGAGCATTTCCTCATGTGTTTTTTTGCCATTTGTATTTCTTCTTTGGGCAAATGTCTATTCAAGTTTTGTGCCTATTTTTTAATTGGGTCGTTCATCTCTTTATTGTTGGTTTGTAATATCTCTGTATATATCCAGGATACTGAACCTTTATTGGATATATGATTTCCAAATAATTTCTTGCATTGAGTTGGCTGCCTTTTCATCCTTTTGACAAAGTCTTGTGAGGTGCAAAATTGTTTAATTTTGAGGAGGTCCCATTTATCAATTTTTTCCTTTGTTGCATGTGCTTTGGGTGTAAGATCCAAGAAACCGCCAACTACTACAAGGTCTTGAAGATGTTTCCCTATATTTTCTTCTATTAGTTTTATGGTCTTGGCTTTTATATTTAGGTCTTTGATTCTTCTATAGGGAGAGAGATATAGGTCCTCTTTCATTCTTTTGGTTATAGATATCCAGTTGTCTCAGCACCATTTGTTGAAAAGACTGTTTTGTCCCATTAATATTAACTTGGTAGGTTTGTCAAAAACCAGTTGACTGTGTAGGTGAGGGTTTATTTCTGGATTCTCAATTCTATTCCACAGATCACTGTCTATCTTTATGCCAGTACCATGGTGTTTTGACCACTGTAGTTTTTTTAATATGTTTCAAGGTCAGGAAGTAAAATTCCTCCCACATCACTCTTCTTTTTTAGAATGCTTTTGGCTATTCAGGTGCACTTTCTTTTCCAAATGAATTTGGTAATCGCCTTTTCTAACTCTATAAAGTAAGTTGTTGGGATTTTGATTGATATTGCATTTAATCTATGAATCAATTTGGGTAAGATTGACATCTTCATGATATTTAATCTTTCAATCCATGAACACAGAATGTCTTTCCATTTGTTTAGGTATTTTAAAATTTCTTTTAGCATTGTTTTATAGTTTTTCTGAGTATAGGTCCTGTACTTCTTTGGTTAAATTAATTCCTAGATATTTGTGTCCATTTTTGCTATTATAAATGGAATCCCCCACCCCCCAATATCCTTCTCAGATTTTTCAGTACTATTGTACAAAAACATCACTAAGTTTTGCATGTTGATTTTGTATCACGCCATATTGCTTATCTCATTTATTAGCTCAAGTAGCTTTGTTGTGGATACTCCATGATTTTCTAAGTACAGGATCATATCATCCACAAACAGGGAGAGTTTTACTTCCTCTTTTCCTGTTTGGATGCTTTTAATTTTTTTTCTTGTCTATTGCCTAGCTAGAACTTCTAGTACAATATTGAATAACAATGGGGACAGTGGGCATCCTTGTCTTGTTCCCAATCTTAAAGGGAAAGATTTCAACCTTTCCCCATTGAGTATGATGCTAGTTTGGGTTTTTCATATATGCCTTTTATCATATTGAGGAATTTTCCTTCTATTCTTATCTTTTGAAGTGTTTTTTTAATCAAAAAAGGATGCTGGATTTTGTCAAATACCTTTTCTGTGTCAGTTGAGATTATTGTGTGGTTTTCTCCTTCAATTTATTAATGTGGTATCTTATGTTGATTGATTTTCTTATGTTGAAATAGTCCTGCATACCAGGAATAAATCCCACTTGGTCATGATGTATAAGTCTTTTGATATGCTGTTGGATTCTATTTGCAAGTATTTGTTGAGAATTTTTGCATCTATGTTCATTAGAGAGATTGGTCTATAATTTTCTTTTCTTGTAGTATCTTTATCTGGCTTTGGTGTTAGGGTGATGTTGGCATCATAAAATGTATTGGGTAATTTTCCCTCATTTTCAATTTTTTGGAAGATTTTAAACAGGATTGGTGTTAATTTTTTTCAAAATGCTAGGTAGAATTCACCTGTGAAGCCATCTGGTCCTGGGCTTTTCTTGGCTGGGAGATTTTTGATGATGGATTCAATCTCCTTAAATGTGATTGGTTTGTTAGGTTCTCGTATTTCTTGTAGCATCAGTGTAGGCTGTTTATGCATGTCTAGTAATTTGTCCATTTCATCTGTGTTGTCTAGTTTGTTGGCATACAGTTTCTCATAATATCTTCTTATGATCCTTTTTATTTCTGTGGGGTCAGTTGTAACTTCCCCTCTTTCTTTTCTGATTGTATTTATTTGCATCTTCTTACTTTTTTTCTTTGTTAGTCTAGCTTGGTCAAGTTTATTGATCTCTCCAAAGAACCAGCTTTTGGTTTTGTTGATTTTCTCTATTCTTTTTTTGTTCTCAATTTCTTTTTATTTCTGCTCTAATCTTTATTATTTCTTTCCTTCTGCTTGCTTTGGGATTGGTTTGCTGTTCTTTTTCTAATTTCTCTAGTTATTCAATTAAATCTTTGAGTTTAACTATTTCTTCTTTTTTAGAATAAGCATTTAGGGCTATAAATTTCTCTTTCAAGACTGCCTTTTTTGTATCCCATGAGTTTTGATAAGTTGTGCTCTCATTTTCATTTGTCTCAATATATTTACTAATTTCACTTGCAATTTCTTCTTTGACACACCGATTATTTAGGAGTGAGTTGTTCAGCCTCCACATATTTGCAAATTTATTTTTTTCCTATTATTTTTTTTGTAATTTTTTTAGATTTTTAATTTTTTAATTTTTTAAAAAATATATATTTTTTTTCAAGGAAAGATATTTAGATTACATAAATGTTACATAAAATCATAGGGGATTCCCATATGCACCGCTTCCTACACCTCCCACATTATCCACATTAACAACATATTTTATTAGTGTGGTACATTCATTTCAATTGATGAAAACATTTTAGAGCATTGCTACTAAGCATGGATTATAGTTTACATTGTAGTTTACACTGTCACCCACACAATTTTGTAGGTTATGGCAAGATATGTAATGGCCTATATTTGTCATTGTAATGTCATTCAGGAAAATTCCCAAGTCCCCAAAATGCCCCCATATCTCACGTGTATTTCCCTCTCCTTGCCCTCAGAACCTCTAGTGGCCACTGCCTCCACATGAATGATATATATTCTTCCATTGCTAGAATCACAATAAGTGTATAGTAGAATACCACTAAGTCAACTTTAGTCCATAGTTCATTGCCCAATCCTGAGGATTGTGTGATGGTGTTGCCCACTCCACCTCTAACTGAGAGGAAGCTTTGATCCCATGGGGCAGATGGATGGGACTCTCTTGCTTGAAGTTGTAGAATTATTTCTTATGTTTAAACCGATCATTATTATTTCATGTACCTTTTAATCAAATTTGGTTATATTCTTGGCTTCATTTTTGAAGATGTTTTGGATCACAGAAGGGTTACAACTATGGCAGGGGAGGATCAATAGGGTGGGGTGTAAGTGATGGAGAATGCATGGGAGAAAGTTCACCTGGGCATACATATAAGGTATATAAATATGTTCAAATGTTACTGGAACATTTCCACAGTAGATGGAGATTAACACAACAACTGAAAGATCATTGAATTCCTATCCAGGGGAGCTCTGCCACATTCTCTAATGGAACAGTAACAATCCCCCAAGTGTAGGGCAAATGACTAGTGAAGAAGGATGTTCCGTTGATGTGCCCTTGATGTTGACAACTATGCTTGTGAGACTTTTGTTCTTGAATTTGCAACTTAGCCTAATGTTGGAGAGTGCCTAAGAGTTGCCTCCTGAGAGCTTTCTTGTTGCTCAAATGTGAGTTTCTCTAAGCCAAACTCAACATATAAATGCTCTACCTCCCCCCAGCATGGGACATGACTCCTGTGGATGAGCCTCCCTGGCACCAAGTGATTACTACCAAGCACAGGCTGATGATACAACTGGAAAAAGACCTTGAATAAAAGGGGGAAAATAAAAAGACAAGTGAGTGTATATAGTTTAGTCTTCAAAGTGAGTTGGGAGATCATCAGAGAGGTGATGCTTATGCATGTCTCAGCAGGATCTTATAGATGGCCAAGGAAGATACTACCCCAAATAGTGGTGATCCTGAAGGCTCTGGAGACCCCCAGGATCTACAGTCATGGCAGATAGCTCTGGAGTTTGTTGCCTTGCCAGTGGCCCTACTTTGGAATTTGTGCTCCTGAGTGTGACAGAGTTGGACTAAGATGTGACTTCTCTACCCATGACTCTTCTGTTGCTTTTATTTGAACCACTAGTTGGTGCTGCAGTTGGTAGGTATACTTTCAAGAGACTTTAATCTCTGGGCTGTCCATGTGCCAGCTGGGCCCTGTCCATTATTGATTTTTCCAGTTTCATTCTTTATGATCTGAGAAGTTTCTTTGTATAATTTCAATCTTTTTATATTTTTTGAGAGCTGCATTATTCCCTAATATTATCTTGGAGAAAGATCCATGAGCACTTGAGAAGAATATACAACCCATTGAGTTTGAATGCACTGTTCTGTATATGCCTGTTAGGTCTAACTCATTTGTCATATTGTTTAAGTTCTCATTTTCCTTGTTGATCTTCTGTCTAGTTGTTCTATCTAATGCTGTGCATGGGGTGTTGCAATCTCCAACAATTACTGTAGAGATGTCTATTTCTCCCATCAGTTTTCCCAGAGCTTGTCTCATGTATTTTGGGGCACCCTGGTTAGGTGCATAGATATTTAAGACTGTTATAGCTTCCTAGTGGATTATCTCTTTAATTAATATATAAAGACTTTCTGTGTCTCATAACTTTTTTGCATTTAAAGTATTTTTGTCTGATATTAATATAGCTACCCCAGGTGTTTTCTGGTTACTGTTTGCATGGAGTATCTTTTTCCAATCTTTCATTTTAGCCAGTTTGTATCCCTGAGTCTAAGGTGAGTTTCTTGTATGTAGCATATAGGTGGCTCATGGTTTTTTATCCATGCTATCAGCCTGTATCTTTTGATTGGGGAGGTTAATCCACTCACATTCAATGATATGACTGTTAATGCACTATTTATTTCCTCCACTTTATTCTTTGGTTTTCATATGTCATATTTTAACTTTGTCTGTCTTTTTACTCTTTTGGTTATCTTTTCAGCTATTCTTTCTTCTATATTGTCTTCCACGCCTGTACCTCCTGTCTTTTTTTTTTTTTTTTTTTTTTCAGGTTCTAAGGTTTCCTTTAATATTGCCTATATAGGTGTATTCTTTTTGCAAACTCTCTTTATTTCTGTTTGTTGTTGAATATTTTATAATCACCTTCATATTTGAAGGACAGCTTTGCTGGATAAAGAATTCTCAGCTGGCAGTTTTTCACTTTCAGTATCCTAATTTTATCATACCATTGTCTTCTTGCTTCCATGGTGTTTGAAGAGAAATTTGCACTAAGCCTAACTGGATGTCCTTTGCATGTGATGGTTTCTTCTCCCTTGCTGCTCTGAGAATTTTCTCTTTATCTTTGACATTTGACATTTTGAGTAGTATGTGTCTTGGAGTAGGTCTATTTGGATTTATTCTGATTGGGGTATGGTGTGCTTTTTGAACATGTAAGTTCATTTCTTTCTGGAGAGTTGGGAAATTTCCAGCTATTATTTCCCCCAATACTCTTTCTGCCCCTTTTCCCTTTTCTTCTTCTTCTGGAACTCCCATGACATGTATGTTGCTGCATTTTGTGTTGTCATTCAATTCTCTGAGCCCCTGCTCAATTTTTTCCATTCTTTTCTATCTCTGTTCTTTTCTCCCTTCAATTTTAGATGTTCTGTCTTCAGTATCACTTATTCTTTCTTCTCTCATTTTGAGTCTGCTCTTGTATGCCTCAAATATGTTTTTGATCTCACCTATTGTGTTGAAAATATTGAACAATATGCTATTTTTCAGTAAAGACTCCCAATGCAAAAAAAAGGAGCATTGTTGTAAATGAATATTGCTAACTGGTGTAGCAATAGTAACAATGAAAATAGGATTTTAGGGAAGAAGATATAACTCAGTGATTGAGTGCCTGCTTCTCATATCCAAGTTCCTGGGGTCAATCCCCAGTACCTCCTATGAAAATAGTATTTCACATCAAAATCATTTAAAGAGACATTGATAATTCATTCTTAAAAACTACAACCAAACAAGAATGAATTCATAAGTATTTAAGAGCAGCATCAAAATGCAGGTGGAAATGTATATATTTATTCATCTGTGTTTACTTTTTAGTTTTTAATTGTTTATGTTTTCAATTATTAAATGTACAAAATAAAGTTAAAAAGAGAAAAAAATACAGTGTATCACTGGCATAAAAATAGACATTTTAAAAATTGATTGAATTGATAGTTCAGTAGTATACCCATACATCTTTGACAAGGGTGCCATGTACATTAATTGGGGAAGGAGTTGTCTCTTCAGCAAAAAATGCTGGGAAAATTGTATATCCATTTGTAAAAAGAATGATGTTGAACAACTACCTCACAACATCCAGAAATTATCTCTACATGAATCAAGAAACCTATATATAAGAGCTAAATCAATAAAACTCTTAGATGAAAAAAAAAATGCAGGTGGAGCAGTTGTAGTTCAGTGGTTGAGGGAAGGTTCAACATGTAGAGATTCTGGATTCATTATCAGGTATCTTCTAAAACTTGCACAAATTAAACTAATAGTGTTATCAGAAGAAATTGCAAAATCCATAGTCATGGTGGAAGATTTTTTTCATTACCAGATTAAAAGGAAATATCTTTTATATAACATTTAAATATGGTTTATAATCTTGATCTAATATAAACATAAAATCCACCAATTAAAATACATTTTCTTTTCAACTAAACAGGGAACATTTACAAAACTAAAGCACTGTATGAACTCACTAAAAAGACTCAACTAATTGAATATAATTGATAATCACAAATGATCATTAGAGAAGAATTTATGTAAATCATGGTACAATCTTATTATGGCATACTTTGATATAAAACTGTTGTAGAGAGCCACATATTTCAAGTAATGATTTACCTCTGCATATTTTCAAGAAAAAAAATGGTGCAGAACAATGTTACAAGCAAGGTGATTTATTTATAGCTACCCTGGTAAGGGAGAGAGGGTAGAACTCAACTGGGAGGAAGGAAGGGGGAGGTTGAGTTTTATAATCAGGGTAAGGGCAGTGTGAAACTGACATCAGGCAATCTGGTCAAAGAAGGGAAGGAGGGTAAGTGTGAGTTTGATAACTTGGAATAGCTAGTATCTGAAGGTGTCTCCCCCACTTTGCTTTTTGCAATGTTAATTTGCTTTCTTGGCAAACCTACAGTTGCAAGAGAAAATTAAAGGTAGTCAGGGAATAGGAAAGAGCAGGTAAAGTGCCACAGAAGCAAGCCTGGCAGTTGGTCAAGGCAAAGAATAATTTTGGTCAACAATACCTGAAAATTTTACTCAAAATATTTTAAGGAAAAAGTTAACTTTAGGATTAGATGTTTATCATGGAAAAGAATATAAAACTATATTCCTAGTTATGATTTTGTGCCCACATAATATATTTTCATGACTGCTGTAGAAAAAGATACATAGTAATTTCATTTGAGAGGGGGAGTTTGAATTTTCTAGGATATGTGTATAGATCAATACTTATTTATAGAAATTGGTTAGAAAATGACTGAATCCCAATGCTTGAGGTGTGTTTCCTTTTAATAGTACATGTATATGTAAACTGCTGATACTGAACTCTATGAATTTGATACTTGTTACTCAATTTCTTTAAGTTTTCGGTGTTGGGCATGTGTCACCAGAAAGGATAATTAAAACTGTAATAGAAGGTAGATTTATTATTCTTGCTACTATGGGAGTGTCATTTAAAAATGGAAGTACACATAAAAAATGAGTTGCATTATTCAGTTTCCTCAAATATTTGTTTAAAGGTCACTTCTAGCTTTCACTATTTCCTAAATGAGCAGTTGTTTTCTTTAAAGAACTCATATTTACTTAGTTAATTCAGTACATATTTAGAAGATATTCCACTCTGCTCTTTCGATGATATAACTATAGGCTCATATGTATCTCTATTTGAGAAATCTAAATTTTTCAGCAGTGTTATTGAGAAATATTCACCTTCCACACAATTCATGCAAGGTTTGCACTTAATGTCTTGTTGCATAAATCACAGAATGGTGGATTCATCACCATGATCAATTTCAGAACATTTTCTTTACTCCAAAAAGAAAAATCTTATACCCCTAAGGAGTCACCTCTCAATCCCTGTATCCTTCCCCAACTCTACATAACCACTAATCTAATTCTCTCTCTATCAATTCATTTATATTTTAAAATATTAAAATAATACTTGCAACTATAGTCCACAGTTTAAATTAGATATATTTACATCTACACCCTCATTCATAACACCTTGAATTAGTGGTGTACATTTGTTATAGTTCATAAAAGAACATTCCTTTATTTGTATTATTCATCACAGACATTATCCACCAAAGGGTTCATTCTGTTTTACAGTCTCATGTTTTAGTCTCTAGGTTTCCTTCTAGTAACATACACAACCCCACACTTCCCCCTTTAACCTCATTCACAAATCATCCAGTGCTGTGAATTATACTCACAGTAATGTGCTACCATCACCTCTATCCATTTTAAAACATTTAAAATCAAGCTAAATAGAAATTCTGCACAAATTAAGCATCAGCTCCCCATCATTTACCTACATTCTTTCTCTTGGTAACCTAATTCAAGATTCTATTTCTGTGACTTTGCTTATTATACTTCATATTAGTGAGATCATATTCCTCATTCGGGTGTGCTACACCAGCCCATTTACCAAGTGATCAGAAAAACTGGTTGTTTTGATTGGGGACTGGAAAAAAGAAGGGTCTTTGACAGGTCCAGTCTACTGTGTAAGCTGCACTACCACTTGGACCATATGATCCAGCAAATCCAATGGTGCTGGAAGTTTCAGTGGCAAATAGAGATGCTATCTGGAGCCTTTGGCAGGTCCCGATAGAGGAATCACAATGCAGACCCTAGGATTTTGAAGCAAAGCCCTTCCATCCTCTACAGATTACTCTTCTTTTGAGAAACAGCTTTTGGCCTACCCCTGGGCCTTAGTAGAGACTAAAGGTTTAACCATGAGCCATCAAGTTACCATGAGACCTGAGTTGCCTATCATAAGCTGACCCACCAAAACATAAAGTTGGACATGCACAGCCACACTCCATAATGAAGCATTCCATACATAATAAAGTGGAAGTGGTATATACGAAATAGGGCTTGAGCAGGTCCTGAAGGCACAAGTAAGTTACATGAAGAAGTAGCACAAATGTTTATGGTCACCACCCCTGCCGTGTTACCTTCTCTTTCCCAGCCTACTGCTTTGGCCTTTTGGGGACTCCTTTACAATCAATTGACTGAGGAATAGAAAACTCAGGTATGGTTTACAGATGATTCTACATGATATGCAGGTACCACCAAAAAGTGGACAGCTGCAGCACTGCAGCCTTTTCCTGGGACATCCCTGAAGGATAGTGGTGAGGACAAATCCTCCCAGTGGGCAGAAATTTGAGGAGGTCACATGATTGTTCATTTTGCTAGGAAGAAGAAATGGCCAGAAGTGCATTTGTACACTGATTCATGGGCTGTTGACAATGGTTTGGATATATGGTCAGGAATTTGGATGGAACATTATTGGAAAATTGATGACAAAGAGGTCTGGGGAAGAGGTATGTAGATGGACTTTTCTGAGTGGGCAAAAACATGAAAATATTTGTGTCCAACATGAATTCTCACCAGGGGGTGACTTCAGCAGAGGAAGATTTTAATAATCAAGTGGATTAGATGACCTGCTCTGTGGCTAACCCTCAGCCTCTTTCCCCAGCCACTCCTGCATTGCCCAATGGGCTCATGAACAAAGTGGCTATGGAGGTAGGGTTGGAGGTTATGTATGGGCTCAGCAACATGGACATCTCCTCACCAAGGATGAATTGGCTACAGCCACTGCTGAGTGCCAAATCTGCCAGCAGCAGAGACCCACAGTTAAACCCCAATATGGCACTATTCCCAGAGTTGATCAACCTGATACCTGGTGGCAGGGTGATTATATAGGACCACTTCTACCATAGAAAGGTCAGTGCTTTGTTTTAACTGGAATACATAGTCAGAATGTGGGTTTGCATTTCCTGCACACAATGCTTCTTCCAAAACTACCATCCATGGACTTACTGAATATTTTATCTACCACCATGGCATTCCACACAGCATTGCTTCTGATCAAGGAACCCATTTCATAGCAAATGTTATGCAGGAATGGGCACATGCCCATCGAATTCACTGGTCTTACCATGCTCCCCATCCCCTTGAAGCAGCTGGATTGATAGAATGGTGGAATGGTCTTTTGAAGACTCAATTACAGTGCCAACTAGGTGGCATTACCTTGCAAGGTTAGAGCAATATTGTCTATAAGGCTGTGTATGCTCTAAATCAGCATCCAGTCTATGGTGTTCTTTCTCCCATAATCAGGATTCATGGATCCAGGAATCAAGGGGTGAAAAAGGGAGTGGCATCACTCACCTAGTGACCCACTAGGAAAATTTTTGCTTTGTGTCCCTGCAACCCTAAGCTCTGCTAGTCTACAGATCTTAGTCCCAAAAGGAGGAATGCTGCCACTGGGGAACACAACAATGTTTCCATTGAACTGGAGGTTAAGATTGCTGCCTGGCCTCTTTGGGGTCCTCTCACCTCTGAATCAACAGGCAAAGAAGGGAATTACTCTACTGGCTGGGGTGATTGATCTGGACTATGAAGGGGAAATAGGACTTCATCTACATAATGGGTGTAAAGAAGAATTTGCCTGGAATACAGGAGATCCTCTAGGTTGTCTCCTAGTACTGCCATGCCCTGTGATTAAAATAAATGGAAAATTGCAGCAACCTAATTAAAGCTGGACTAACAATGGCCCAGAATCTTAAGGAATGAAAATTTGGGTCACCCTACCAGGCAAAGAACCACAGCCAGCTAAAGTGCTTGCTGAGGGTAACAGGAACATGGAATGGGTAGTGGAAGAAGGTAATGAGAAATATGAACTTCATCAATGTGACCAGTTACAGAACTGAGGACTGTAATAGTCATGAACCTTTCTTGTTTCATTATGAGTATGATTGTATATGTACACAAAACATATTTCTATGTTTTCTTCCCCAACCTTTTCCCTTATCATATGACAAGTTGTATTAGTTTCATGTCATAATATTTAAGGATGTCAAGTTTACGAGTGAATATTACCCAAGAACTTGCACCCTAATCTGCCTAATCTGTAGGGAATTAATGTATTTCTGGTTGTATGCAGGAGAATTGAACATTGTTAGGTATATATATGCATGTTTTTGTTTTTACTTAGTGGCTAAGTATGGTTTAAGGTAAAGTGTATGGTTGCTGAGTTGACAAGGGATGGACCGCGGTGGTTAGGTAATGGGTCATTAGGCCAGGTAATTGTGCCCAGTTGTTTGGTCAAGGAAGCACTGGGCTAATTGCAATTCAAGGACATTTATGGGCTTTAGTCATCAGTGACTTTACTGCATAGATGGCTGATCACATCTACAATCAACCAGGGAGATTGCCTTCAGCAATGAGTCATGTTTTATCCAATCAGCTGAATCACTTAAAAGAGGTAGTGATTTCAGCATTCAGAAAGAATTTCCCAACTCATCTTTGGACAACCAACATCAAGAACCTACATTGGACTTTCACCAGAGCCCCTGGTTTGCAGCCTGCTTGCAGAACTTGGAATTGTGCATTCACATGGTCATGTGAGAGACTCTTATAAACTTTCATACTATTTACAGATATCTCTTGGTTATTCTGTTTCCCTAGAGAGTCCTGACTAGTACACAGGTTCATCCATATTTTTGCATGCATCTGTAATTCATTTCTTCTTACTGCTGAATTAATATTGCTTTGAATGTATCTACTACACTTTACTTATCCACTCATCTGTTGATGGACCCTTTGGTCCCAAAATGTGGCAATTGAGACATCTAATTTTGAACAGTCCCTGCCCTCAGAGTTACAAGGCTAGTGGCAGGAGAAAGATAGTCATCAAATAATCACAGATGAATGAATTAATATGAGTTTTCGGGTGGTGTAGAGGAGATACTGTTTCAGACTGAGAGTGAGAAATGCTTCCCTATATGGATGAGCTTTTAGGTGAGATCAGAAGTGGGGATAGACATTTAGTGTAAAAGTCCATTTCAAGGGACTAGAGCATGATGAATATATTAAGTTTAAAGTTTTCATTTTCTTTCTGTTTAGAATGAAGCATTGGTTTTCTTTCAAGCAAAGAAAGAAGATAATTATATTGCCCCAATTCTAAGCAGCTCTCCCTGGGTCCTGCACAGAAGTCTTTAGCCCTTCTAAGGAGTCAGACATCTTTCTAGGACATCTACCTCTGTCCTAGACCACTGCACTGATGTCAGAGCATTTCTTCCTAATGGGCAACATGGCTCCCCACCTTGTGACCTGAGATCAATTGACTGATCTTTCCTTTCTAGGAAGAGGTTTTTTGGGGGCATTAAGGAACAGTTTCATTCTTATTCACAAATGCTGAATAGGTTGTGTTTGTTCTCCTTACCTTATCTCATCTGTCTTGTGTTTACCCAGAAAATTTAAAGCATTCTGTCATAATCTTACACACCCTCATCACAGTCCATCTTATAATCAGAAACCCACCTTTGAGGGTTCAATCCATCTTTTTATATCCATGAAACCATACTTGTCCAATAATGTTTTTTGTTCCATATGCACAGCAGGAGGACTTTTTGAAAGCAATAAACAATACTCACCTCTCAACATCCCAAACTCTTATCCTTTGAATGTTCTGCAAATGTTTAAATAAAGCCTAATTTCCAGAATTCTATGGAAAATGGGTGTGGTAGAGACACTGCCAAGAGTCTGATACAGACTCAGTCTCCACTCTCCTCCAGCTCAGGGTATTATATTAATGATAATTCCCTAATGCCAAACTTTCACTCCACACTTCAGATTAGGTCCATTTGATAAGGGAAGTGCTGGGACCCTAACCCGCCCTTGGCAGAAACCCATAGCTTTAGGAAAATAAACTCCACTCAGTCCCTTTCTCCCCTCCTCCCCTCCCTTTTTCTCCATGGAATCCACATCAGGAAGATAAGCACTCCCCATCAGCCCCTTTGAATTGAAATTTACAACTCTAAACAGATAATGACTCTTTTCCTCCCTAATAGCCTTCTGCTTTTAGGAAGATAAGCTAATTCTTTCCTCTGCTTTTGTAACCCTGCCTGCCCACTTGCTCAGGAATTTGCCTGCTTAGTGTTCTTATATATAAACTATGAAAATCAGAAAACAGGGCTCAGAATTTGGAGACTGAATTCTCCTCTGGGCCCATGCATAATAAAACTTTGTTCATCCTTACTCCCAAGAGTGCCACTTGGGTTTCTTTCCACCAGCTGCAACATTTGGTTCCTTGACAGGGAAAAACCGAATCAAGCAGGCCTGTTGTGCTTCCAGCTTGAGGCTGACGGGCGTGGTCGATGATCTCTGAGTGAAAGAGGTGGGCACTGCCTGTCTTCTTGATGGGACCTCCTTCTGAGGCTGTCCCCACAGGCCACGGCCCTATACCCCAGCCTGACTCAGTGGGGAGGCAGACTGAACAGTGTCAGAAAATTCCAGAAAGGTAAGGCCCCAGGTTCCAATTCCTCAGTCAGGCCCATCTCTGGATGGAAGAGGAGACTGATCACCTCCTGAAATCTTGAGTACTGGGATTCCAGAATAGGGAAATCTCTGTGGGAGGGACTGCATAACTTCTGAGTGACTGTGTGAGTGAGTGAGAATGGCAGAGTCTTGCATCTGCCATACCAGTCTGTGACTCCAAAGCTTTATGCTATGGAGCCTGCATGGGCGCTAACCTTTTTTACATGGCTATGTCATATGGCATAACAGCCACCCCGAAATACCTGGATGCCTTAGCTAAGATGAGCCAAAGTTCTCACAAGAGACGTGGACAGGTGGGCATCTTAGTGGCCTTGAAAGAGGCGACCCCTTCCCTTGTCTGTTTTGCGCCACCGTCGCAGGGTATAGGCTCATCACAGTCAAAACCGACCATCTTAAACTGCATGCTCAAGAATTACAAGAAAAGTTTTCTGGAGATTATGGCATCCTGATGAACCCCAGCACCCTCCAAAGCTTATGTGAAGTAGAGTGGCCCACTTTTAATGTTGACTGGCCCTCGGAGGGATCTCTGTATATATCTAGGGTCCGTGCAGCATGACTGGTAGTCACAGGAACTCCTGGCCACCCTGATCAGTTTCCCCACATTGACTCTGGGTTGGAGATAGCCCAGACTCTGACTCCTTGGTTTTGATTGTGTGTTGGAAAGAAGGGACAAAGCAGGGTCTTGGTTGCACAGGGAATGGGGTTCCAGAAGCCAGTCATTCATCAAGGGTCCTTGGAAGAGGATCCATCACCACCACCATATGCTCCAGCTACTCTAGCCTGGGAGTGCAGGCAGATCTCCCAGAAACACCTCCACCTTTGGTCCCTCTGGGAACATCGACCCCCTCTGAGGAAAGCCCTGCAACCCCACTAGCAAGGAGGCTCGGGTCAGCACAACCCACATTACAAATGCCCCTCCGTGAAACACAGGGTCCAGCCCAGATTGGTGAGAATGGGACCATCCAACCTGGGAAGCCTGTATTATACTTCCAGCCCTTTACAACTACAGACCTCTTAAACTGGAAGCACCACTCCCCCTCCTACTTGGAAAAGCCCCAGGCCCTTATTGATCTCATGGAATCCATTTTCCAAACCCATCATCTTACTTGGGATGCTTGCCACCAACTCCTCCTGATTTTGTTTAATATGGAGGAGAGATGGTGGAATCTGATGAAAGCCTGAAAGTGGCTGCAGGAGCAGGTCCCTACTGGCGTCTTAAACCCGGAAGACTGGGAATGAGAAGCAGCACCAGAAGCCCAGCCAAACTAGGACTTCAACACTGATCAGGGATGGGCTGCACTCCAGCAATATCGGGAAGTACTCCTCTGAGGGGTCTTAGAAAGGGCAAAACCACCCACAAACATGACAAAGATGACTTTAGTTACTCAAAATCCTGAAGAATCTCTGGGAGACTTCTATGAATGACTTTGCAAGGCCTTCAGAATCTACTCTCCTTTTGATCCAGAAGCCCCCCAAAACCAGAGGATGATGAATGCCACCTTTTTTGCACAGGCAACAATGGACATTAAAAGAAAGCTCCAAAAATTAAAAGGGTTTTCAGGCATGAACATTTCTCAACTACTGGAAGTCACCAACAAAATATTCATCAATTGAGACAAAGCTGCTGAACGAGAAGCAAAGAAGTGAATAAAACATCAAGCCTCCCTACTGGCAGCAGCCTTGGGAAATCCTGATCCCACCAGATGAGAAGAGCCACCTCGAAAAGGGGGCATAAGCACCAGAAGCGTGCCTCTGGCCAGAGACCAATGTGCCTACTGCAAAGAAAGTGGACACCGGATAAATGAGTGTTCCCAAAAGATTCAGGCACATAGAGGAAACATCCCTAAAGGGAGATACAGACCTGAGCCCCAAGACCATCTGATCGGGCTGGCAGGGCTCAATCCTGAATAGGGGCAACCAGGCTTACTGGAACTTGGCCCCCATGAGCCCATGGTCAAACTAAAAGTCAGGGGCCAGTCAATGACTTTCACGGTAGACACTGGTGCTGAACATTCTGTGGTCACAACCCCTGTTACCCGCTTTAGCAGAAAAACTTCTAATATCATAAGAGCGACTGGGGACCAATCAAGCCAATGGTCTTTTGGCCAGTCAAGAACTTGCCAGTTTGGTGGCCACGAAGTAGCTCATGAATTTCTGTACCTGCCTGAATATCCAGTTTCCCTGCTTGGTAGGGACCTCTTAACCAAACTGGGAGCACAGATTACATTCAAACCTGAAGGGCCAGCAAACTTAATCCTCAAGGCCGGTCTCACTCTCCTTGTCACCATACCCCGAAGTAAAGAATGGAATCTGCATGTGGAAGAAAGTTCAGGTCAGAATCTGGAAAAACTGCTGGAACTTTTCCCCCAGGTTTGGGCAGGAAAAAACCCACCAGGAATGGCATGGAACCATGCACCCATCATCATTGACCTGAAGCCCGGAGCAGTCCTGGTCCGGCAGAAGCAGTATCCAATCCCCCGTGAAGCACAATTGGACATAGTCGAACATATAGATCACCTGAAGAAAGAGGGAATTCTAATCAAATGCCAGTCACCCTGGAACACCCCATTATTGACAGTAAAAAAGCCAGATGGGACCAGATATTGACGAGTGCAGGATTTACAAGCCATTAATAACACTACTCTCACCTTACATCAAGTTGTTGCCAACCTGTACACTTTGTTAGGACTGCTCCCACCTGAAGCCACCTGGTTCACTTGCCTGGACCTGAAAGATGCCTTCTTCTGCCTGCGACTGGCCCCTCCCCTGAACCAGCCTCTGTTTGCCTTTGAATGGGAAGATCCCAAAACCTGGCAGAAAACTCAGCTAATCTGGACCGGCTCCTACAGAGCTTCAAAAACTCCCTACCCTTTTCAGGGAAGCCTTGGCAGCAGATTTGGCCACCTACCCCCAGGAAGCCTGCAGGTGTGCCCTCTTACAATATGTATATGACCTCCTACTTGCCAGTGAAATGGAAGAGGACTGCTGGAGAGGGACCTAGACTCTCCTACAACTTCTAACACAGACTGGGTACAAAGTCTCTTGGAGAAAGGTCCAGATCTGTAAACAGCATGTCAGGTACCTGGGGTTCAGTATCACACAAATGCACCAGACAGACCTGAACAAAAGAAAGTGATATGCACCATCCCTATCCCCACCACAAAAAGAAAGATCCGTGAGTTCCTCGGGGCTGCATGGTTCTGCCGCATCCAGATTTCTGGGTTTGCAGCCATGGCCAAGCCCCTTTACAAAGTTCTGGCAGGTCCAGAAAAAGAGCCTCTTGCCTGGAGTCTCTCAACAGGGGGCCTTTCAAAACATCAAAAGACAACTCAGCTGAGCCCCTGCTTTGGGGCTCCTGGATGTAACTCAAAACTTTAATCTGTTCGTGCATGAAAAGAACAAAATAGCATTGGGGGTTCTCACACAAACAGTCGGCCCCTGTCAAAGACCCATTGCTTACCTCTCCAAGCAGCTGGACTCCATGGCTGCAGGGTGGCCGCCCTGCCTGAAAGCCCTGGGAGCAACAGTAACCCTCATCAAAGAAGCCAACAAATTAACTCTCAGACAGGCTATTCATGTTATGGTACCACACGCAGTCACTGCCCTAGTGAACTAACATGGGCATCAGTGGATATTGAATCCCTGGCTCACACATTACCAAGGTTTATTCTGTGAAAACCCCAGAGTGACAATAGAAACAGTGTGCAGTCTATACCTGGGCACCTTTTTGCCAGATGAGGAAGGGGCTCCTGAACATGACTGTATTGAAGTGACTGAAAAAGTTTACGCCAGTAGCCCCAACCTCCAAGACAAACTGCTCCCTTCCCCAGATCAGACACTATTTACAGATGGGTGCAGTCTTGTTAAAAATGGGGGAAAGGTTGCTGGATATGCAGTCACCACTACTGAACGGGTGGTGGAAGCAGCATCTCTACTGCGGGGATGGTTTGCACAACGAGCAGAACGCTGGACGCTGGTCCGAGCCCTGCAGCTAGTCATCAGGCAAGCAGTAAACATTTACACTGACTTTAAGTATGCATTTGTTACCATTCATACCCACGGGGCAGTTTATAAAGAAAGAGGTCTCCTAACGGCAGGGGAAAAGGAAATCAAAAACAAAAAATAAAATCCTCCAACTGTTAGAAGCAATCTGCAAGCCAGACAAAGTTGCCATCATCCACTGCCAGGGACATAAGAAAAGAATGGATATGGTCGCCCAAGGAAACAGGATAGCTGACAAAGCAGCTAGGCAAGCAGCTGAAAGAACCCCCAGAATATGAGTCCCAGAAATAACACTGCAGCTGTCCCTCTTAGGACAAGAGACTGATCAACTAAGCTATACCCAGGAAGAACAGGTGTGAGCTAAAAGAGAAGGGGGAACCCAAACCCCCAAAGGAACTTTGATGCTCCTGGATGACTGGATTTTTTATATCAAAAGGAGCTGCTCATGCTCTCATCCAGCAATACCACCAACTCACCCACTTAAGGAAAACTGCGCTAGAATTCTTGCTCAGGAGATACTACTACATAGGCCGGCTAACTTCTCTCTGTGCCACCATCAACAATCAGTGCCAAGTTTGTGCCAAAAACAACCCTTTGCATGGCCCCCATGTTCTGGCAGGTGTCCAGCACATGGGAATGGCCCCCTTTGAAAATATCACAGTAGACGTCACAAAAGTGAAATCAAGTCAGGAGTAAAATATCTGTTGGTGATGATATGCACCTTTTCAGGTTGGGTTGAAGCTTTCCCCACTAGCACCAAAAAGGCAAGAGAAGTGATTAAGGCTTTACTTAGAGAAATCATTCCATGACACAGGCGGCCACTGTCAATTGAAAGTGACAATGGCCCGGCCTTTGTGGCTGCTATAGTCCAAGAGCTAGCAAAAATGTTAGAAATTAAGTGGAAACTCCATATCGCTTACAGGTCCCAGAGTTCAGGGAAAGCTGAACGCACGAATTGAACCCTCAAAGCCACCCTAGCCAAATTCTGCCAGGAAACTGGTCTCCCCTGGGTAGACTTACTTCCCTTGACCGTTCTCTGAGTTAGCTGCACCCTAGGAACCACAGGCTATTCACCCTTTGAAATTCTATTTGGGCGGCCACCCTCAATTATCTGGCATTCAAAGGAAATCTCAAACTTCTGGGGGAGGCTAGCCAAGATTCCATTCTCTAGCAGCTGTGGAAAACTCTAGCTGAAATACAAAAAACTGTCTTGTTCCAGAATCTCATCCCCCTGGGACACCCGGTGCACCCCCACCAGCCAGGGGACCTAGTCTGAGTCAAAGACTGGGAAAAAGACCCCCTTCAGCTTTCCTGGACAGGTCCATATACTGTGATACTTGTAACTCCACTACTTTAAAGTTGCAGGCATCAACCCTTGGGTCCATCATTCCAGGGTCAAGAAGGCACACCTCGATAAAAAACAGGACAGCTGGACAGCCCAACCCATACCCGGCCACCCCTTGAGAATGAGAGTCACCTGGGATCCCTGAGCACCAACCTCGTCAATCACCTGCTGAATGGACCCCTGTTCCTGGTGGATCCTGCGCTTATACGGCCTGCTAACCTTGGTATTTGGAGTTGGACTTGCTGCTGTGGCCCTGCTGAAAGAATGAGCCAAAGACTTTAAACCATGTATACCAGGCATCTGCCAACAAGAGTTACTTCCAATATCTCCTCTCCTGGATTTTTCCATTTATACCAGTAATAGCCTCAGTCTTTTTCTTCCTTAACTTTTGGGCCATGCATTCTATGGTACCTAACACAACACATCACTTCCCGCTTAAATGCCTTAAAACACCAAATAATGCCTCTTGTTAAATATCAGCCCTTGGGGACTTAGAAAAATCCCCATGTTAGCAGAAGATGCCACATAAAGAATTATAAGGGCATCAAAAGGGGGGAATGATAAGGAAAGTGCTGGGACCTTAACCCCCTCCCCTTGGCAGAAATCCACAGCTTTAGGAAATTAAATGCCCCTGGGTCCCTTGCTCACCTCCTGCCCCCCCCTTTTTCTCCATGGAATCCACATCAGGAAGATAAGCACTCCCCACCCGCCCCTTTGAATTGAAATTTACAACTCTAAACAGATAATGACTCTTTCCCTCCCTAATAGCCTTCTGCTTTTAGGAAGATAAGCTAACCTCTTTCCTCTGCTTTTGTAAACCTGCCTGCTCGCTTGCTTAGGAATTTGCCCACTTAGTGTTCTTATATAAACTTATGAAAATCAGAAAACAGGGCTCAGAATTTGGAGACTGAATTCTCCTCTGGGCCCACGCATAATAAAACTTTGTTCATCCGTACCCCCAAGAGTACTACTTGGTTTTCTTTCTGCTGGCCACAACACATTATGTAAAAAAACTGGGGTCCCACTCCTCACATAGCAGCTTCAGTCCATCATCTTAGAAGATTGCAACTTGGGCCCAAATCTAGCAGTTGTGCACATTTCTTGAGTGCAGAGGAGAGATTCCCCACAAAAGATAGCAGTGAGATGACAATGATTCAGACTGCTAAGAAAGCCACCAAGGGAAAAAAATGTCTTATTTAGCCCTGAAGTTTCACACATTATCATTGTCCTTAGCCCCAAGCAGGGCAGAGTCCTTGATAGGATATTCTCCTGATGCCCAGAAAAGGCAGGCTCATACTGCTCTCTCACTTGTAGACTTTCAGTATCCACTTTAGGTGCTAATCTTTTTTTGTGCTTGGATTGAAAGAGCCTTCTGTGGCTTTGAACATTTTTCCCAAATCAATTCCCTCTCCTTTGAGTCACTGCCTATTTCTAACTGATGAGTATCAGATAAATATGGCTAGGCAAAAGCAGCATATTAGGGTCTTGATTCTAAGGAATGGACAGATTTAGGAAAGTACATGGGATTAAATTTAGACTTTAAATGCTTTGTACACTGTGTTGGTGAGAATGTGACTGCATGTGGTCAAGGAGAGGTTTCTCAGAGGACCAGGCCACAGAGACAATAGATCTTGGATGTCCCACACTGCCAAGATAGACCCCCTCTTGTGGCCAGCATATCAGGGCTGTTTGTTGTAGAGGGGACAGTCTGTGAGAAGAGGGAGCCTGAAGTGGTATTTCATTATCATCTTCTGTAGCCCTGTATTTCCCAGAGATGTCCCCAGGTCAAGAAAAAGGGTAAAGTTATTTTATTCCATTTAGGGATAGTACAATGAAAAATGGTTACAGAAAAAAAGAGGAGAAAAAGGAGTTGCTGCTGCTAAACACAGTGAATAATGGGAAATCCAAGAATTAGAAAATTGATACCTAGTAAATGACACTGAGAAGGTGTCATGAGAAATGGACAAGGATTCAATTTATACAGTAAAGAGGAAGAGACCAGACACAAAAACAAAGAACACAGGACAAAAGCTGATACAGAAGCAGCAGGCATTAGAAAAAGAAAATGAGCTGCTGCTGCCTGATGAGCTCAAGAGAGCATCAGAGAAAAGAACCCCACTTCCCAATGAGGCAGACCCTTTCCATACTTTCTCTAAACTTTCTTTATCTTTGAGATATGATGTCTCTGTCTCTCAAGTTCACTGCCTCAATTACAGAAATATTTCTGTCACATTGGGGTGGCGCTGGAGAGCTGTGTCACCTCCTGGGGATGTCCTAGTGAGGGTCAAGAACTCACTGGGCAATCAGAAGACTCACAGATCTACTGGAGCAGCCATATTTGCCAGCAAGCAGGTCATTGAGAGCTTAGTACAAGAGACCATGTCCCAGTATCCCGTAGAGGAGTTTTAGTGAGGAGATTGTCACCTGAGACCAAATCATATATTCAGTTTTCACTTTCTCTCCAACATTATGGGCTGATTTCTCAGACCCCTCATTTTCAATGTCTCTGTACCCAACATGAGAATCTATAGGCTATAGGATTTGGATTCAGGATCAAAACTTGCACATGTTGACAGTTCTTTACTGCAGAGGAGATTCCCCATAATGTGCAGCAGTGGGTTGACAATCTTTCTGTCTATTAAGAGAAACATGAAGGGGAAAATGTGTCAGTCCTGTGGTGTCACTATAAATATTATACTTAGTCCCTAGAAAGCAGATACACATTCTTTACCCATTTTCTTGCTCTGCAGGCAAACAGGGCCCCACACACCAGTTTCTTTCTGAGACACTCAGCATGTGGTTTTAGCCATGAAATTTTTCTGTGCCTTACACCTAAGAGATTACTTTCCATGACTAGGAGCTATGTATTTCCTTGTAGCAAGTCCTATTTTTTTTAGACTGACAGTTTTGGGGCAAATTTTCTTGGGGAAAAGCTTGTTCTCAGACTTTTGGTTCTAAAGAATGGTACAGAGGCAAGAAAATAATTTGCAAAGTCAGTATAAATTTGGGGACATGGGTTGGAGGAAGGTGTGTTCAGAGAACCAGTCCTCTGGATGAAGAAGATGACAGTCCCACAGGCTGTCAGCACAGACCCTTTCATTAGGCCTGCAGCTATGCTTCATTTTGATGGAAATGGGGCAGGTATGTGAGAAGTGGGTGTCTGAATGGGCATTGATTTTAATTTTTACTTGTGTATCAGGGAATTCTCCAACACTTCAACAAACAGTTTAATCCACAGGTGAGGAACAGAGGGCTCCTTCCTTTATGTTTTGGTTCCTCATTCTCAGTACTTTTGACATTTGGGGTCAGAGAATTCTTTTGCTTTCTTTCAGAGCAAATGTTTAGCAGCAGTCCTGGTAGCAGACCGCCAGATACCAAAAGCACCTGATGATCCCCACAAACTTTAATAATGAAAAATGTTTCCACACAATATGAAAATTTCTTTTGGGGCAAAATTGACCCTGGTTGAGAAGCACTGCTATATATAATTTGAGGGATGGCAGAAGGAATGTTAAGAATCACAAAATAAAGAGACCAATCCCAGGTGCCTGCTATCTTCTATGGGACTGCTGGTGAGCACTGGGATGATTAAAATTTTGATCATATATTAGCTTCGAAGGAAGAGTTAATTAAAATATGGAATGGTCCACCTTTTAGTGTATGTGTGACATTACCTAAGTTATTTAACCTCTTTGCTCCAGAGTTTAGGTACTTTTTAATTGTTGGGTGTTACTATGATTACTATTACTTCCATTGAAAAAATTAAAATAAAATTATGAATTGCTATTATAATTATGGAATAATCAAGAGTACTGTTTAACTTTATTTTTTTTTTCATGTTTCATACCAGAAACCTGTAAAGAAGCTTCATCCCTGAAGATTGAGCATGTGTGAGATGGAACAATGAGTGTCACTTTCTTGCTTAATCCCTAGTCCCACAGAACTAGGCTCCCTCCATATCTGGAGGGTGAAAGAATAGAATGTAAGGGATAGGGTTTAGCCTATGAATTTGTGCATTGTAGGCTCACAATATAAATATTGCCCTTCTCTGGGGCTCCCTGGGAGGTTCAGTGTATCACCTGGTTATGAGAAAATGGGTCATAGCATCAACTGCTCACAAGTCCTATGTGGGCATCTGAAACTTGGTGGACAAGAATAATGGAAGGCAAAAAGGAGAGCTGTAGCATGGAAATTTTATATTAATTTCAGCCAGGGGATTCCTGGAAAACCTCACTCAAACTCAGCCCTTACTGCTACCAGCATATTCAGACTGAAGCCTTCTTCTTTGTGGCCATAAGGACCAGCTGAAAATGTGTGAGGCTAAGCCATTCATGCACACTCAATAAATTGTTCACAAAGAATGTGAGAGTGAGAGAGGAGAGGGAGAAACAAGACAGAGAGACTGAGACAGCAAGCCAATGGGAGTGAGGACACTGAATACTGGTAGGAGATAAGTGTCTCTTAAACACTTAGCACAACCACCATAAGCTTGGAATAAGGAGAGCATTAGGGTCCAGGCCTACTTCATCAATTTGGTAAAGACATTCTATAACGCCCCTCAATTTTAACATCCTCCTAAGTATGCTGATCTGTCACCCCAGAATGCTTTCCACCATCACAGCAGAAAGCCCCACACATTAAGGAGGAAGAAAAAAGATAGACATTTTTATCCAGGGCATATGCAGGGTAAGGAAGACACATCAACCTTTAGAGGCCAGTAAGATTACTTTCCCACAATATGTGAGCAAAATTTCAAACATAATCCCATTTTCATAGATCCCTGTGTGTTTGGGAGACTCTGCCCCAAGAATGATATTGAAACTCAGTTTCCTGACCCCTCTAGCCCTGCATACATTTCTTTGTTTTTTGGGTTGGATCCCCAAAAGGCATATTCAAATGCTGACCCAATGGTCATGTTGGTGAAGACCAATTTGTAAACAGGATCTTTGAAGGTATTATTAGTTAAGGTGTGCATTCATTTCTGAATGTTATCTTTGAAAATCCTATTTAGATGAGTCTCAATTGAATCTGGTTGAGCCTTAATCTGTATGATTGGAGTCTTTAAATGCAAAAGGAATTTGGACATAATCAGTAGAAACCAAAAGTCAGTAGTAACCAAAGGAGGAGACTCAAGGAGATGTTGTACCATGTGACAGTAGATTTCCAGAAGGTTGCAGACTCTTGGGGTAAGCCAATCCTGCCAATATATTGATATCAGACATAAAGTGTCAAAAAATGTGAGTCAGTAAATTTATGATATTTCTTTTGCAGCCTTGACAAGCTAAGACATTTTCCTTCTCACAAGTCAAGGGCTCTCTTGACAACATAAACTCAGAATCACTTCAATTTCATTAGTCTACAAGACTAGTGGTCAAAGACCTTGCATTGGTGTTCATTCTTTTCTAGTGTTAAATCTTGCAGTTGAGGAAGATTCTGGAGAGTAGAAGAAATATTTTGACACCAGGCACAGTGAACCTAAAAGTTTTATAAATGTAAGAGACAGAAAGTGACAAATATTCTTGGATATTGTCACAGTTTGGCATTACTTTTGAATTCCAAAAATGATACTTTGGAATAGAACTTTCCAAAGTAAACTTGAGAATGTGCTTTGGCTTATCCTTGCAGTTTATAGTAAAATGCTAGCTGAGAGAGGTAAGCTGAAAGTGAATTGTTAGGAACCATGAAACTAGAAAATAATTCCAGAAATTCCAAGCCCCCAGATGATACTGCCCCATTTGAGGAATTAAATAAATGTGGAACTTGTATATCAGGATTGAAAATGCAGTTATCTAGGAAAGACATGTGGGAGGTCTTACTGTCTGATGGCTTGGACCCCTGCTTCTTATATGCCGAACCAACAAGCTTTTTGAGAGAGCTGTACGAACAAAAGCATGGTCAGCTTGGACTAAAAGGGACATGTAAGGGAAAGATGTAAAGGGAAACAGCTTTAAGAGGAAAATCATGGAAGCTGAGATCTGGAATTAAGACATCACCTTGGGCCAAGAGAGGAACATCACCCATGTGTACAGAGAGAGTGAGTTTGCACCAGCAGTTGAAGAGGGGTGATGTTCCTGCCCACTGTTCAGGAAGAGTTTTGCTGCTCCAGGGTATAAGGAGGGTGGAGCACATTCCTCAAGTGTTAGGGAGGGTAAGATCAACACCCATGGATCTGAGGGTGTGGGCCTGCCCTCCATGGATTAGGGAAGGCCAGATTGCCAACTCATTGCTCTGAGAGGGTTGGGACTGTATGTTAAATGTTTTGGAGGATGTTGTCTTCCCTTCACTATAATAAAGGGTTAAGACTCTAACCCAAAGATTGGGTAAAATGTGGCAATCACCCCAACACTCTTGGAGGATGATGTTTGGAGTTCAGTCACTACCCAGATGTTTGATGAGGGTGGACCAAGAAAATGCCTGTTGGACAAGCCTGTGGAAAAGGTGGATCCTCATGAGGCCCCAAGGAGAGGAAACCATCATCTTGAGAATGACTCTCAGATTTTAAAATCTAATGAAGTATGCCCTGCAGGTTTACAGAACTGTCAGGGACCCATGACTCATGTTTCCCTCCCAATTTCTCCTTATGGTAATGCAAATGTTTATCCGTTGTCTGTCCATTTCTATATTGGAAGAAGATAAATTGTTTTTTTCCACAGGTTTACAGTCAGACAGGACTTTGCCCCAAGACCAACTGTATTTCTATGAACTGATTATGATGTGATTTTGTACTTAGCCTTGGTAGTGAAATAAGGATGACTGAATATTGTAATGTCTTTTTGGAATTCACAGGGTGGAGTGTAGCTGCTTCACATTATTTATGAATTCCTAAAATAGATATTGGATTATGGTTGTAAACTGGTCTGTTTCTCTGGGCATATTAGATTGTATTGGATTCAGAGTTTTCACTTTTGCTTGATTAAATTATGATTAAGGCTTTGATTGTGCCACATCAGTAGGACATAGGGTCATGGAGTCACAGAGAAAACCTCACAGCAGAACAAAGACTGGAGGTATCTGTTTTTATGCTTGAGCCACAGGAAGTAAGCACACAGAAGAACAGAGATGTCTCCACAGACATGGCAGAGACTCCAGGAAGAGAGAGAGCCTGATGGTCTACAGCTGACTTTGTGGAGTGACCAGAGCTCTCTCTTAAAGCTCCATGGTCCCAACTTCTTCCAATATCACCTGTAGGTTGTGCTAAGTCTTGTCTCTCTACTGGGGCTCATTCCTCTCTGGACTCAGCTGCTCTGGTCCAGTATCACAAGAAGGGGAATATAGATGTGACCTATGATCCAGCAATCCCATTACTAGAAATATATTCAGAAGAACTGAAAGCAAGGACATATACTGACATTTGCACATATTCATAGCAGCATTACTCACACTTGCTAAAATATGGAAGAAGCCAAAATTGTCTAATAAATGAAGAATAGATAAAGAAACGGTGGTAAATCCACATAATGGAATACTATTCAGCTCTTAGAAGAATTGAAATTGGAATGCATATGACAAAGTGGATAAACCTAGAGGATATTTTATGGAGTGAAATAAGCTATATAGTAAAGGACAAATATTGTATAGTTTATTAATATGAACAAAACGTGATGAGTAAACTCAGAGAGGTAAACTCTAGAGTGTATCTTATTAAGAAATAGAAGGCTGATTGAGAATGGGAGATGATGATTAATGTAT
The DNA here is from genome assembly GCA_026826555.1 of Tolypeutes matacus. NCBI lineage: Eukaryota > Metazoa > Chordata > Mammalia > Cingulata > Chlamyphoridae > Tolypeutes > Tolypeutes matacus. The sequence continues at coordinate 537,299 of JAKSZT010013614.1, read as the reverse complement.
GCAGCATTATTAATAAGGTTAACTGAAAAATGTGAAAATAGAGTTGAGAGTAAAATATTATAATGGGTATAACACCATTGATTTATAAATATGATTGTGGCTCAAAGTGGTAGAATGTGGAAGTAAATATCAATTCAAAGGAAAGTAGAGTATAATCTTTGTATGGATATCAGTGATATCAGTGGTGGATGAAGATTATTGTTAATAGTATAAATATAAGTCTTCTCATCTTTACAAAGTACTAAGAATATGGAGATACACTGGAAAATTTCAACTAAAGTAACTTATGGACCATAGTTACTGTAACATTGTAATACTTTGCAGCAATGGCAAGAAGATATTTTTCAATATTAAGGGAGAAAATTAGAAGTGAATATGGGGGTATGGAATTTTTCCTTTTAGAGAAATGTAAACCTAAAATTGACTGAGTTTATGACAGTACAACTGTGTGATAAAAATGAGAGCCACTGAATGTCCACTTTGAATGGATTCTACAAATCATGGGATTGTATAACACAGGGAATCCTTGATGGATGATGTACTGTGGTTAACAAGACAAATATGAGAATTCTTTCTCCTTAATGATAAGAAATATATAATACTAATATAGGGTGTTAATTGTGCTGGGGGAAAATACACCAAATATAAGATATGTGCTATTGTTAGTAGTAATATTTTGATGATCTGTCATAGTTTGTAACAAAAGTTTCAAAATAATGCAAGGTGGTGGTTGGGAGATGTATGGGAGTCTTGTATCGTGATCTGCATATTTTGTGAATTCACATATTTTACCATATATATATATATATATATATATAGTAGTAGTAGTTTATGTATGTTCATGTATAAATGATACACTTCAATAAAATTTTATTTTTTAAAAAGTAGATTATTTTCAACTCTAGAAATTCCAATAATTGTTTAAGGACAAAGCTAGTCCTCTTGCTATGTATTCACCAATGTGGCATCCTTTCTCTTATCATTCTCAGGTATTCTTCATGGGCCCCAGGAATTAAAATTAAATGCTGAAAAGAAAGTGAACAGAAATCTCTGTTGATAAAAAAAATCCTTAAATTAACTAAGTATTTTGGTAAACACATATGATCTTATTTTCATTTCTGTAGACATTTTAGTTCTTCCTGTGTTTCATGGAGTAACTTTGCCATTTTATGCGGTAAAGGAAATTTTCATTCAAGTGGTGTTATTTTTCAGAAACAGGAGAGAAATTCTCACAAGAGAACCAGTAGGACCATGGGTAATAATTCTGTAGAAGAGACAAGTGAGAAAGGCATGACACCGTGGACATCAAGAGTAGTAAGTGAGAACAATTATAACACATAAGCCATATGTACTTCAGCACTGTGTCTGTGCTCAGTATCAAGGAGGGTCACCAAAGAATCTGTAACCTTCCCTGCCTTAGACTGACACATTCCAGTCCATTGAAGGGCTCAGTCATGGCCACAAGCCATATCTCTATATTGTGATGATTCTTTCCTTTAGGAGCCCACTTTCCTAGGGCACAGTTCTGAAACCTTAATCTGGAGTGAATGATGTAAGTGAACCTGTGTCTGTTAAGGTGCTATATGCTTCACGTTGACCATGTCCACTTCTAGAGTCATCATACCAAAATTAATGAGCCTTTGCCCTACAAAAGGACCATCAGAGTATTTTACCATGAATACTTTGAATTAGATCAAAATATGTTTCTGGAGAAATTTTTATCCTTATATCTAACTTCTATAGGAGAGTTGACAAGTGTGAGGTACTGAGGAGGAATTCCAGAACATTAATCATGTCTATGACCAGAGTCCTCCGCAGAGTTGAGACATGAGGAGGGGTCCTAGAGACCCAGGAACCACATTTCATAAAAAAGGACTATAAACAAGAAGGGCTTCTATTTCTGGAGAATGACCTTTTGCCTCCTAGAGCATTTTGGCAGGATGTAATTCATGAGACTGCTAGCAACTTACTGGCTGCATAAGCATGGACAAGTTACTTAAACTCTTGGTGACTCAGTTTCTGCATCTATATAATGTCATAATGATAGTATCTAGTCATGTTAGTGAGGATTAAATTAATAAATTAGATAAAGTAAGTAGAAGAGTGTCTGGCACATGATAAGTGTACTATAATTATTAACAACTATTATTTATTATGTAATTATACCAACATTGTTAGAAGTCCAAATTACAAGTTCAGTCTCAATCAAAATTACATTTATACTCAGCTGAAGAGCAGTCCCTGGGCTCTGTCTGGCCTGTTTCAAACCCATATTCTCCAGACATTAACTGGAGGCTGAGCTCAGTGCAGCTGCAGATGGGTTTATCATTGAGCTGTTGTGTGTTGGGGAGTCATGGACAGAGACAGACATTTTGGGCTCTTGCCCCAGATTCCCATGAACCATTCATACAGAGATACATAGGCCTATTTCATGACATACATTTATATGGAATGTGATGGATATTTCTCCATTATCTGTTTTTATTTAAAATTTTTTTATTAAAGTAAATCATTTACACAGGAACATACATAAACCTTAAGTGTATAGTAAAAGTTGTGAACTTATAAAACAAATATGCATAACATCATACAGAGCTCTCATACATCACCCCACCAAGACCTTGCATTGCTGTGAAATATTTGATACAAATCATGAAAGAGCATCATCAAAGTAGTACTACTAACTATAAAGCATGCATTTTTTTTTTTTAGGTAGAAAACAATAATATTTATAGTAGCACTGGAATTAAAACACAAAGGTGACCAACCATAGACCCACAGTTCACACTGTAGACCACACTCTCTGCCACTCATGTGGGAGGTGGGCAACATGGGAATCCCGGTGGGTTCCGTGCAACATCCTGGGCAATCCAAGCACCTCCCAAAATATATGTATATATATATATATATATATATATATAACATTTTTGTAAGCAAATGCACATATATGCATATATATTTATATATCATTTTGCAAATGTCTGTATGTATTGTGAGAATTTCGATTTTTACCCAAATATATGCTGTCTGAAAGCATCTCACTTTTTTTTTTTTTTTTAATTCCAAAGTTTCATATTTATTTCTCACCACCCTTTTTATCTTTTTTTTTTTTTTTTTTGGAAATTTATTTTTTTTTTTATATATATATATACATATATTTCAAGAGGCGCTCAGACCACCCAAAACACCACACGGAACCCACCGGGATTCCCATGCCGCCCACCTCCCACACCTCCCACCACATCCAACACAAACATCTGCCATAGTGTGGCCCACCAACCTCAATGAACTTACACATCCTGGAGCCTTGCCACCAACCATAGACCACAGTTCACACTGTAGACCACACTCTCTCCCACTCAGTTCTGAGTGGTGTGTGCTGATTTAAAATGGCCTACATCCATTGCCACAACAGTACTCAGGACAACCTCCAACTCCCAAAGAAGCCCCTGTATTTCAACTGCTCATCCCCTCCCTACCCAAAAAACTGTCAAGTGGCCACTGGCTCCACCTCATTGTTATAATTTCTTGCATTGCAAGAATCACCATATATGAACAAGAGAATACCATCAAGTCCACTCTAGTCCATAGTTCTTCATTTTTAAAAAATCAATTTTATTGATACATATTAACCTAGCACACAATTCCTCCAAAGTGTACAACCAATTGTATTTGCTATAATCATATAGTTGTGCATCCATCACTTCAATCATTATTAAAGCATTTTCATTGCTTCAATATTAATAATAACAATAAAAAAAAAACAGACAAAGAAAAAACAAGAAAATCCCTTACCTCTCATTCTCTCCATGCTTCCCCCAATTAACATAGCTGCTGTTTCTGGCTATTCTATCCAAAGTGTATAATAAATGGCTTTTAGTATAATCACAATGTTGCACATTCAATATGTTATAAATTCTAGAACAATTTCATTACTCCAAAAGAAGGAATCCAAACCCCTTAGCATTCCTTCCTCAGACCTACATAACAACTAATGTTTCATCATTGTAAATTGATTTATATTTACATTTTATATAAATGGAATCACACAATATGTAATACTCTGTATCTGTTCTCCTTCACTTAGTATGTTGTGGGTTTATTTGTCTGATATTAACATTATGTAGTATTAACTTACATTTTGTCAGCTTCAAGAAAAAATGGTCTTATATATACAATTCTACCCATATTCATATTTCACATATTTATATTTCACATAATATATTTAGTTCATAATAAGGAAACCATACAGTATTTTTGCTTTTGTATCTGCCTTGCTTCACTCAATGTAATGGCCTCCAGCTTCATCCATGTTGTTATATGTTTCATGATGTCATTCCTTCTTACTGCTGAATAATATCCCATTGTGTATATATTCCACAATTTGTTATACATTCATCAGTTGATGGACACCTGGGTTGTTTCCAACTTTTGGCTATTGTGAATAATGCTGCTATGAACAGTGTGCAGATATCTATTCATGTCACTGCTCCCAGTTCTTTTGGGTATATACCTAGCAATGGTTTTGCTGGGTCCCATGGCAAGTCTATATCCAAATTCATTAGGAATTGCCAAACAATCCTTCACAGTGGCTGTACCATTCTACATTCCCACCAACAGAGAATAAGCTTTCCTATCCCTCCACATCCTCTACAATATTTACATTTTTAAATAGCGGCCAGTCTAATAGGTATGAATTGATATCTCATTGTACTTATGATTTGCATTTCCCTAATAACTAGTGATGTCAAATTTTTTTTTCATGTATTTCTTCACCATTTGTATTTCTTCTTTGGATAATTGTCTTTTCAAGCCTTGCCATTTTTATAATTGGTCACTTTGTCTTTTTATTGTTGAGTTGTATGATCTCCTTATAGATCAAGGATATTAAACCCTTATCAGATATGTGATTACCAAATATTTTCTCCCATTGAGTCAGCTGCCTTTTCACTTTAACAAAGTCCTTTGAGGTGCAAAAGCATTGAACTTTGAGGAGAATCTCATTTATCTATTTTTTCTTTTGTTGCTCGTGCTTTGGGCATAAGGTTTAAGAAATTACTACCTACCACAAACTTTGAAGATGTTTTCCTACATTTTCTTTTAGGAGTTTTATGGTTGTTGATTTTATATTTAATTTCTTGATACATTTTGAGTTAATTTTTGTATAATGTGTGAGATAGGGGCCCCAATACTTTCTTTTGTATATGGATATACAGTTCTCCCAGCAAGATTTGTTGAATAGACCGTTCTGGCCCAGCTGGGTGGACTTAATAGCCTGGTCAAAAATCACTCGAGTGTAGATATGAGGGTCAATTTCTGAGTTCTAAATTCAGTTCTATTGGTCAATTTGTCTGTCATTATGCCAGTACCATGCTATTTTGACAAATGAAGTTAAGTAATATGCTTTAAAGTCAGGAAGTGAGAGTCTTCCAACTTTGTTCTTTTTTAAGGAATTTTTTGCTATTTGGGGACCCTTACCCTTCCAAATAAATTTGATTATTGGATTTTCAATTTTTGCAAAAATGTCCATTGGGATTGCATTGAATCTGTAAATCAGTTTGGGTAGAATTGACATCTTAACAATATTTAGTCTTTCAATCCATGAGCATAGAATGTCCTTCCATTTATTTAAGTCTTCTTCAGTTTCTTTTAGCAATGTTTTATAGTTTTCTGAATACAGGTCCTTTATGCCTCAATTAAGTTTATTCCTAAATATTTGATTGTTTTTGTTGGTATTTTAAATGGATTTTTTTCCCTGATTTCCTCCTCAGATTGCATGTCAGTGGTGTATAGACATGCTATTGGTTTTTGCATATTAAGTTTGCATCCCGCCACTTTGCTGAACTCGTCTATTAATTCCAGTAGCTTTGTTGTGAATTTTTTGGGATTTTCTAGATATAGGATCATGTCTTCAGTGAGCAGTGAAAGTTTTACTTCTTCCTATCCTATTTGGGTGTCTTTTATTTCTTTGTATATCTTAATTGCTCTAGCTAGACCTTCCAGCACAATATTGAATAATAATGGTGACAGTAGGCAGCCCTGTCTTGTTCCTGATCTCAGTGGGAAAGCTTTCAGTCTTTCACCATTGAATGCAATTCTAGCTTTAAGTTTTTCGTATGGGCACTTTACCATATTGAGAAAGCTTCCTTTTATTCCTGTCTTTTGGAGTGTTTTTATCAAGAAAGGGTGCTGTATTTTGTCAAATGCCGTTTCTGTATCAATCAAGAGGATCATGCTATTTCTCTTCTTCAATTCATTAATGTGGTTTATTATGCTAATTGATTTTCTTATGTTGAACCACACTTGCATACCTGTGATAAAACCCACTTGAACGTGGTGTATAATTCTTTTAATGTACTTTTGGATTCTGTTTGCAAGTATTTTGTTGAGGATTTTCGTGTCTATATTCAATAGAGATATTGGTCTGTACATTTTTTTGGAGTATCTTTATCTAGTTTTGGTATTAAGTTGATGGCTTCATAGAATGAGTTTGGTAGGATACTCTCCTGTTCGAGTTTTTGGAAGAGGTTGAGCAAGATCGGTATTGGTTCATATTTGAATGATTGGTAGAATTCACCTGTGAAGCCATCTGGTGCAGGGCTTTTCATCTTTGGGATGTTTTTGATGAATGTTGCAATCTCTTCACTTTTGATTGGTTTATTGAAGTGTTTTATTTCTTCTAAAGTCAGTGTAGGTGGTTCATGTGTTTCCAGGAATTTGTCCATCTCATTTACATTTTCTAGTTTTTCGGCATACAGTTGTTCATAGTATCCTCTTCTGATCTCCCTTATTTCCATGGGGTCGGTGGTAATGTTCCCCCACTCACTTCTGATTTTATTTTTTTGTGTCTTCTCTCTTTTTTCCTTTGTCAGCCTAGCTAAGGGTTCGTTGATTTTGTTAATCTTCTCAAAAAACAAACTTTTGGTTTTCTTGATTCTTTCTACTATTTTTCTTTTCTCTATTTCATTTATTTCTTCCCTGATCTTTACTATTTCTTTCCTTCAGCTTGGTTTGGGATTATTTTGCTGTCCTTTTTCTAGTTCTTCCAGGTGTGCAGTTAGACTTTCAATTTTAGCTTTTTGTTATATTTTAATGTAAGAATTTAGGGCAATAAATTTCCCTCTCAGCATTGCCTTTCTGGTGTCCCATAGGTTTTGATATGTTGTGTTCTCATTTTCATTTGCCAGAAAATACTTGCTGAATTCTCTTGCAATTTCTTATTTGCAATTTCCATATTTATGAATTTTCCCTTTTTCTGTCCATTATTGATTTCCAGTTTCATTCTGTTATGATCAGCAATGTGTTTTGTATAATTTCAATCTTTTTACATTTATTGAGACTTGTCTTGTGACCAAACATGTGGTCTATCTTGGAGAAGGATCCATGAGCACTTGAAAAGAATGTACATCCTGCTGTTTTGGGGTGCATTGGTCTATAGATGTCTGTTAGGTCAAGTTCATTTATCATACTCAATTTCTCTGTTTATTTATATAGGCGGACCTCTAGAAGGCTGCTTAAAAAAAAAAAGAAGTAAAGAAGGTAATAAAAAAGGTTCAAGCAGTATGGGGGGTGGATCATGACTTACCCTGTGAATTGGATGTGGCCAGTATAGATACTGGCTTTGGGTGTAGTTTGTGGCAGATGTAACATTTTAAACAAAAACCCCTTGACCCTGTTGCATGTGCAGGGCTTAAATCAATAGTGTCCAGTCACTCTGAATGCTAACATCCCTATCCACGGGTGGATTGCAAATACTAAAAATGAGCTAGGAACAATGAACTGTTTTGAGTTACCCTCTGTTAGGGAGAGATCTGTGGAAAGTCATCTGGGATGCCTGTCAGAAGGAGCAAGTAACTGTGTCATGTCCCTGACCACTCCTCTAACTCCCCTCTTGGGACTGTTAAACCAGAAGATCCCCAAAATCTGGAGTCATACCATTGAGATCCAAGAAGCAATAGATAAGCTCTGCCAGAAAGGCAAAAATTGTGGATATCAGACCTTTTGGTACCTAGCCCACTAGTTCCAACTGCCTGTCATTCATCAGCAGCTTGTGGACATCACCAATGTGTGTCCTTTGTGCTCACTCTAATGACTAGAGACGTTGCATCAGGACTCTTATAACCAGTCAGCTACTATTTGCTGCCTAGAAAATGTTAGTGCCCTATATGGATGGCCAGCCCAAATTGACAGTGACCAAAAAACCCTTTGACTATGGACCAGGATATTGTTTTGGCTTTTTAATTAAAAAAAAATGATGAAATGAATGGCCTTTTAATGAAATAGATAAAAGGTGATAAGGGATCCTTGCAACAATGGACTAAATTTAAATTCAACACTATGTGTTGTGGCCCCAAGTCCAGTTAAAATGCTAAGAGCAGGACCCACACAGGCATTGAGATTACAAGTTAAAGTGCTGCCCAATAGTTCAAAAGGGGGAATAATAATAATTTGCTGTTGCCTATGCCTCACAATATACAAAATGGGAGAAAATGAGGTCATTTTGATCATGCTTTGTCTTATATAGCCTCACTGGTTGGGAATCTTAAGCCCATGGGAAATAGAGTCATTCAAAATTGTTATAATGTCACACAAGCTCTCCAACACATGACACAACAAATCTTATACATACATAATTTAGCTACTGTTCCTTTATCTGATTGCTTTGTTCAACTGTCTTGGCCTTGGAAGAGTTTATTCATTGGATGTCTGCTAGTTGGAAGTCTTATTATTGTTTCTTGTGTAATCTACTTTAGTTATGGATTATGTATAAGATGCTTAAATACTAATCAGAGCTCTAATAATGCAACACATTGTGTACCTAAGTAATTTGATGACTTGGAAGTCACACATAAAGGTATATTATTGAATGTATATTCATTGCTTATTGTCAGAGTTTAAGTTTGAACAATCCTGGGACTGATTGTATTGGGAAAAAATTTAGTGAGTATTGTTCAGAATGGATATAATGATAATTAAGTTTTTTCTCTTTTCCTTTTTTTTTTTTTAATGATATGTAATATGTCTGTTGTTTCTATGACATTTGATATGTCTGTTCCTGTCTATTTCCTATGACATTTGGAAAACATGTCTGTTGTTTTCTATTTTTCTTTACCCCTTTCCTTTCTTTACCTCTCCTTTCTTTCATTAATTTTTATGCTGTTTAGTTCCAAATTCTTGGGACCAAATTACATAAATATATAAATATAAGTAAGGAATGGGTTAAGAATTGTGAACCAACAGTAAAGAATGTGCAGGTGCCTGGAGTCTTTTTCCCACAGTCACCAAGGAATGTTAACTGGGGTCTAGTCAGTATGAAGAATGCTCAAAGGTCATACCTGCAAGCACATGGATAGATATGTCAAAACTTTCCCATGAATAGGATAAGGCATTGATCACTCCCCTGAGAATGGGCTTTGCTGTTTTGGCATATGCTAACCACTCAGAATTTGCACGATTGGCAAGAGTTCTGAGATTCAGATCCTTTAAGAGAGACAGTCCCAAAACAGCTGGTCAAAAACCCACCCAGGAGAAGATGCCTCACTCAAGTGTTGTTTTTACCCTTAGGAAGGGTGCTGGATGGTTCACCCAGGTGTTGTTTTTACCCTGAGAGAATATACTTCATCCAGGTGTTGCTTCCAGTTGTAACTCTGGCCAGCTGTTGAACAGGACTTCCCAGGCTTGTGAAAGGCCAGATGTTGACTTTTCCCCTGGTTTGGTGAGTGATTGTATCTATACTTTCATTTTTCCTCTATGTTATCTAATTAACCCATTTCTTTTTGTTATAATGTTATTACTCAACTACTATGATTGCTTGATCTGAGTTCTTACAAGTATTATCAATTTAGCTATATAAAACTCTCTTTTAATTAGTATTCTGTGTTTCTGCCTCTTCTATGGCAGAAAACAGTGGTACTGGTGGGGCTCTCTTTCTCTTTTCCCCTGGCCTCAACCAGCTGTTAAACACTGCTAATTGCAGACCAATTGCTCTATTTTTTTCCAAAAATGTGCTGGGACTTAAATTCCTCTAGAAATAATCCAATCAAATTGTAGATCCTTTGATGGGATTGTTTTTGAGGTCAGTGTTTGATATTTGTTCTGACCCCAGGAGGGTTCTTCCCCACAGACTAATTTCCTGGTATTCTCCTGTGAGTTAGCCATGCTAGCTGGCCTGCAGAATAGACTGCATTTTCATTAAATCCATGAATCTCCTTATAGTGAATTACCTTTCACTATAACCTCCACTGATTTTGAGCCCTCAGATTTAAACCCCTCCACACTCTTGCAAATGAAGTCAGATCCTTGAGGAAGAGATTAGTAGATATCTCCTTTACAGCCTGCTTCACTCCCCAGGCAAAGTCACAGAGCTCAAAACTCTGGGCTCTGGAGAAAATGGCAGGATTCTATCTGAGAGATACTTTCACTCCAGGAGGTGAACTCTTTGTGGAGGGGGGCACTCTACTCCTTTATCAAGGATAAAGTTAAGAAACCATATTATTCAGTTTGAATATATAATTAAGGCTCCAGGATGTGTAAGTTCATTGAGGGTGGTGGGCCACACTTGTGGGAGATGTTTGTGTGGGATGTGGTGCGAGGTGTGGGAGGTGGGCAACATGGGAATCCCGGTGGGTTCCATGTAATATTTTGGGTAATCTAAGCACCTCTTAAAATATATGTATATATATATATATATATATATATATATATAAATAACATTTTTGTAAGCAAATACACATATATGCATATATATTTATATATCATTTTGCAAATGTTTGTATGTATTGTGAGAATTTTGATTTTTACCCATAATAAAAAAAAAATTTTTTTTAAAGTACTATTAGAAAATTCAAGCTGTCATTTGGTGGTCAGTTCAACTCTACCCCATCAAGGTACCTCTGTCTGGCCTCTTGGGCACAGACTACACATCCAGAGATTCAGCCTAGTACTAGACAGGTAGTCTTGGTAAACAAGCCTGAAAGCCAGCCTCATTTTGTCCTCAGACCTGTAGCATGACCTTTTCACCTAAATGGGCCTCATGCTCTTCTGAAAACTCTTATTTGAATTTCTAAGCTCAGACCACTAAGGTGGCCCAAGTCTCACCTCCTCCATGGACCTCACTGGGCTGGTCTCCAGTTACTCATCATCTCCGTCTCATGGATTTCAGTTAACTTATACTGGGGTTTCTCTCAGCAGAAAAGGAAATTATTTTTGAAACGAGCTGTGGTTGGTATCTATATAAGCCAGGGTCTGATGAGTTTATTGTAGGTTTATTTTTTTGTTGTTTCAGCTTATAGCTTATACTATTTGTGTATGTTAAGGCAACATTCAGAGTCAGTCAAAAGTGGATCTGTCTATATACAAGTTTATGGATGTTCTAAGTTTTACAGATGTACAGAAGCTTATAGGGTACAGAAGCCTTTATTTAGGGATTAAAAGAAGTAAAAAGCTGAGTTGTGAAAAAAAGGAGGAAGAGGAGACTTTTGAAAAAGTAATTAAATAGAAAAGTAGTATGGGATTTTTCCTTTTGGGGTAAAGAAAACATTTAAAAATTAATTGAGGTGATGACAGTAGAACTCTGTGATGAAAATGAAAGCCACTGAGTATACACTTTGAGTGAATTGTACAAAGTATGGAACTGTATAACCCTGTGAATCCTGTTGTGGAAGATGGACTATGGTTAACAAAAAAAAAAAGGTGAGAATGTTCTCCCATGAACTATAACAAATATACAATACTAATAACATGGTGTTAATAATTGGGTGGGTTGGGAGAAAAATATCACAAATGTCAGATATTGGCTATAGTTAGAAGTCATATTTTGATGATGCATTTTCATAGCTTGTAACAAAAGCTTCACAACAATGCAAGATGTTGGTGGTGGTGATGTATGGGAGACCTGTGTGATGATATGAATGTTTGTTTTGTAAGTTTACAACTTTTACTATGTACTTATTGTTACTTATGTTCATGTATGAATGATATACTTTTATACAATTTTTTAAAAAAGAAAGCAAATTTGCACAAACATGCGTCTTAAAAGAGTAGATTCATTCAAAAACTCACTTTCTATTACTTTAATACTATCAGACAAGTTTTGCATCTTAGCTTTGATGAAAGTCTTTGTTCTTACTCCCTCCTTAAGAACAAGGGCAGAGGTTGTGTGTTTTGTGACCTGAGTTGGAGAATAATTTCAGTTATCATTCATAAAATTCTTCATTCATATGTATCTTCTCTGAACCTGTCATGGGAAAATACTATAATTCAAAGGCAGAGAAAGTCAAGAATTTTAATTTTTTAGAACTTATTTATAGAATGGAGAACATCTAAAATGCAGCAAAATGAGAATCTGGTATTTTGTCATAGTGACTTATGAATGTAGTAATTGGGTAGCATGAGTAATCCAGGATTTTATGATGAACATTATCATATGCTTCCATAGAAAGGGCAAAAAATTCTAAAGGTAAATATAACAGTTAATATACTTTTTCAAGCACACGTATGTCTAATTTGTAATGTATTTGCATAACAATGCAAGTTGATATCCCATTTTCATTGTCTGAATTATTGGACTATATCTGGTTAGTGAGATGTTTTATTTCAATTGTATTATCAGATATCTGTTAGATGCTAGAGACAAACAAACTTGGACTAGCTGATAACAAAGGGGGAATTTCTTGGTTTGCTACTGGAATATTTTAAAAATGGAAGGAATGAAGACTAAAATTATGGGGATGACAGGAATAGAGTTGAGCTTTAGAAGCAACTGGAATCAGGGCCCACAATATTGCCAGGACTCTGCTCCTCTCTTCTTGGTGTGTCAGGTTCATTCTCTTTGTGAGGCCTGGCTACCTGAGGCAAAAGGGAAATTCACAGGAAGGCTACAGGGGTGGCTCATATAATTACAGGCATATGACTAACAACTTCAGGGTTTCATATATTGTAGCTCTACCACAGAGTCTACCATGGCCCAGTCATAGTTAAAAAAATGACAAAGATGAGCTCTTATTTCCCTTACATGGACCAATAGAAACCTGGATATTGGGGTGTACCTTATTTATTATTGGGGTCCACACTGTTTATTGGGCATCATTCCCAGAGAAGGAATTATCAGCCAAAGGGATAGAAAATTTCTCTTCAAATACATGAAAAGAAAACTGATTTTGGTACAATATTTAATCATGCCAAGGTAAAAGAATCACTGAGAAAAGTTCAGAAAACAATTTTTCACCTACAAAATAATTTACTTGTTTTACATAGGAAGATTCAGAAAATTTTTTAAATTTTATTATTTGTTTTTATCTTTGTTTTTACAATATTTTGTAAATTCATTTCTCAGCTAGTATTTCTATTGAGCTCTTACATACTGTCTCTTTCTGTGCTCCATGTACCCCATTTCTTTCTCTCACCACTGGACAAAGCTCTGAGCAATATACAAAATCAAGGAAAAATGGAGTTTCTTTTCTTTACAAACAATTAAATTTGCCCTTTCCATCTTGATTTTCACCCTCAGTGCCCTAAAATTTGAATTTAATCACTCATATTTCTTCAATAAATTTTTCCCTGGTCATACATGTGTCTTTTTAGTTTTCCAACCCTAAGATTTTCCTGAAGGTCCAAGTTTTATTCAACCAGACCAATAAAAAACATTAACTTTAAAAGTGTGTTGTATCTACTACGATTGCTATTAAGGAGCTCTTTTCAGGCTGGGGCTGTCAGGCCAGACATTGTCCTGGTCCCTCAGGACTGGGGAATTAACAATCATGAGGTGTGTGTGTGTTTAGCCGCAGACCAAAGTAGATCAGTTTTTATTGTGCATTTTTTATCTTGTGTAGGAAAATTGTAACATTGATATAAAGATGTTGCCAGAGGTTCAGAAGGGAGTGGGGTATGGATGGGTGGAACAGGGCAAATTTGGAGCAATGAGATTCTTCTGTATAACTTCAATGATGGATACATGACATTATGTACTTGTCTAGGCCTATGAAACTGTAAAGCACAAAGTGTAAACCATACTGTAAACTATAGACTTTAGTTAGTAGCAATGCTTTCATATTGGCTCAATAACTGTAACAAATGTACCATACTAGTCTAAGATGTCAATAATGGGGGAAACTATGTGTGTGTCTGTTTGGGGGTGTTATATGGGAATTCCCTATACTTTTAATGTAATTTTTCTGTAAATCTAAATCTAAAATTTCTCTTAAAAAAAAAAAAGGAAAAGGAAAATAAGTGTTGGCAAGGATGTGAAGAAATTGGAACCCTTATACATTCTTGGGAATGTAAAATGGTGTCGCAGCTATAGAGAACCAGTTTGTTAGTTCTTCAAAAAGTTAAACAGAATTACATTATGACCTGGCAATTCCATCCCAAAGTATTGAAAACAGAGAATCAAACAGATCCATGTATGCCAATGTTCATAGCAGCATTGTGCACAAAAGCCAAAAGTGGAAATGATCCAAGGGTCCAACAACAGTTAAATGGGTTAACAAAATATGGTAAGTAAACACAATGGAATTATTCATCCATAAAACATGGATGAAAATTGAAAATATTATGCAAAGTGAAAGAAGCCAGAAAAAAAACCCAGATATTATATGATTCTACTTACATGAAAGTTCTAGAATAAGCACGTTCATATAAACAGAAAGTAGATTACAGATTACCAGTTGCCTAGGGGAAGGAGAATGGGAGCTATTGTGTAATGTATACAGAGCTTTTATTTGGGGAAATGAAAAATTTTTGATGGTGGATGATACTGTTAAATGTACTTAATACCACTGAAATATAAACTTAAAAATGGTTGATGTGGCAAATTTTATTTCTGTGTTATAAATATATTATATACCTAAAAAAAAAACACACAAAAAATCCCAGGGTGGTACATGCTTAAAATTGTCAGAGGAACTGCTATAGTTCTAGTAATATTAAAAGGCTGACTAAAAGATCAAATTTCATTGCAGTTCACTGTGACTTACTTGACTATTTATTAATTAATAATCTGTCTCATTCCAGTATGGATTGTAGGAAAGCTAGCTGCAGTATTATAGATAATATCCTCTTTTAAAATACTCTCTTTCTTTCATATGAGACTCTGAAAGTGTTCTATGGCCAAGAACAATCTCTGTTCTGTGCTGCTCCTTCCCTGACAATGTCTCTTTCAAGCTTTCTTTCACCCTCCAGTCCAGAAAAAGGCAAACCTCCTTGCTGAGAAACAGCTTCCATTCTACTTCCTCACTCAAGAACATGAAAATCTTTCTGGCTTCTTTGAAGGAAAAATGTAATCGATGTCCCATGTAATTTGAGCTATTCTCTATGTCCAACTAGTTATTCTATTTGCTTCAATGTTGTGCCCATTTTTTGTTTCTCTGCTGTATAAAACATGGAACTTCCCACCAACAGGCACCTCATCTCTCTTTAACCTACTTTCCCTCTTCCTCTGGCCTTTGAGGAGTGACTAACATTACAGGACTCTAAAGTTTCCCATTTGGGGAGCAGGTATCAAGCTCTCTTTCCAAAGCTCTTAGGACATTAGGAACCACCACCATGTTTCCTGAAGGAATTTATAATTGCTTTATATTATTTTTCAAAAATTTAGCATTATAGGAGACATTTGCAGTGCTGCTTTCCATAAGAACACAACTTAATAAGCATTGCAGAATGGCAAAGAAGTTCCTAAATAAAGTTAATTGCTTCTTTGCTTTACTCCTTTTTGAAATGGCAGGTTCTGGTGGGGAGGAATGAAGTGGTCCACAGGAAGTGCTCAGAACCTGCTGGAAGCATAGGAAGTGCTTACAGAGCAATAGTGGCTGTTACCACCCTGGATTACTTCTTGGGTGGCAACTGGGGGAGGAGGAGAGGCCACACTTCTGGGCAAAGCACTTGGGTTCCAGATCAAATCTGGGGCTTTACCACTCACTGTTTAGGTAATAATTTCAGTGTCTTTGGAAGCAAAACTGGATTAACATCATCTGCATTAGCTGTTTAACAGTGTGATTGTGAGGATAAAAATGACATGATGTATTTTGAAAGTAGTTTGTAAACATGAAACCCTTTATGGGGTGTCATTACACTTTGTCTTTCATGGTTTGGTTCCCTTGTAAGTGAGAATTAAGAATTAACAACTGATTATGATTACTGACTCATTATGTAGAGCCTTTTTCTTTCTAGAACATTTATAGAATAGCCAAAAGTTAATACCTGAAATAGTGAAACTTGCTGAACCAGCCTCAGCCCTTGTTTACAGTTGCTATTGTAATGATAACCACACCACCTTTCCTTGTTTGAATCCATAAACACCATAAACTCCTTAGACTCAGGGAGAGAGATTTTTAGGCCCATAGACCATCTGATCTCCTGCTATGGCTTAGCAATAAAACCTTTCTCCCTTTGAAATCCCAGTATTGCAGGAATTGGACATTGTAGTGAATCAGGCTGAGAACCCCCACTTTTGCTTGGTAACATCACTGTTTCACTCTGTGGCACTGCCTGCCTCTCACATCTCCCTTCATTTAATTGAAGCCAGTTCACATTTGGTTTCTGTTACTTGCAACCATAGGAGACTGTCCAGTATGGTGGTGGTGTGACCAGGTGTGTGTGGCTGGATGGTAGAGACAGGGCTGTCATGGCCTCTTGCTTAGAAATGGAGCAGGGAGGTGTGTGGGGCTGAGAGATAAGAGCACAAGATTTTGTGTTTGTTTTTTTAGGAGGTTCCAGGGATTGAACCCAGGACCTTGTGCATGGGAAGAAGGTACTCAAACACTGAGCTATATCTGCTCCCCATGATAAGTATTTTATATCTGTATTTATGCTGACAGCAATCAGAAGATTTCTGGGTCAGAGGCAGACTGATTACTCATATATCTCTATGCCAACCCCCCATGCCCCATTTTTCCTTGCTGTGAGGCAACGAGGGCAGATGCCACTCTGTACTATAGACAAGGTCTGTACTCCAGGAAAGGGACCCCAAAATGGTGAATTTTGGAACTTCCATTGGAAATACCACAGAGAGAGAGAGAGAGAGAGAGAGAGAGAGAGAGAGAGAGAGAGAAATCCTATCTTTATAAGGTAAATCAACCCTCCTGGGGAGGAAAGGGGTGGTGTAGAATGAATGTGAATGGACATAATGAATGTAAATGAGTATAAATGAATGAATCCAGGTAGAGAAACCTGTAAATCTACATTTTTCTTGCCAGAACTTAGGCAGTGAGACTGATAGAGATCTTCAGTGTGACCCTGACATTTTTGGCCAAGGAAACTGTATGGTGAGGCTATTTACTAGGATAGCATATATGGGAAGGAACTAGGAGGATAGGGTTTTTGGGGGGTGTGTATAGGAGTCACAGGATGATATGTGATGGTTAAGTCTTGGGACAAATTGAGCTTTAGGGGCTTGAGGGTTTGAAAGTCACAGCAGATCTGGATGTAGGAGCTCTTAGTCATAGTGGGAGATAGCTGTGGGTATGATAAAGAAGCTAGTGTGGCCAGAGGACAGAACCCTGCATGTGTCCATCCACTTGCAGGCTTCCAACAGGCAGCTGTGAACAGAGCAGAATTAAGCCCCTTTTCACATCCCATAGGCACATTCCATTTAGCCTGGGGACTCTTGTTTAACATGCAGGACCTCCCCACCTGCAAATCTAGGACACACTGCTGACTTGTCCTAGAAAGAGGAAGGAGATCCACCATCCCCAGGGCTCCAACAAAAAGAGCTACCAAACCATAAGTTGTCTCCAGTGCTTCTAAAACCATGGCTTACATTCCCAACATCAGAACCAGATGGGGAATGTTTCAAACCAAACCAAACCAATCCAAACCCAAAACAAGATCCCAGGTCCCAGCTCACCCTCAGAAATTCTGCTTCCATCAGTTGTGATCAGTATTTTTTGAGCTTGCAGGTGAGCCTAATGACATGCAGATTTTGAGTACAGCTGTTATGAAGTTCCAAGCACATGATTTTCACAGGAGCAATGAAATGACAGGATGACAAGGCCCTGGTGTGTTTTACAAAATTTTGGTTCCTGGGCATCTGCCCTAACACTCTGCCTCATAATCCATGTCCAGATCAGCATGTAAGGAGGCTGCACTTCACTGAGTCCACTGGCTACTTCAACACCTGGCAAAACTTATCCTACTTGTGCAAAGGAGAGATTACCCAGCTGAAGCTTGTACAAAGTAGAGGAATGGGAGAGAGAAGAGATCCCATTGTTCTGTCTACCATTTTCCTAAAATGTAACTGAGAAGCAGCTAATATAAACAAAATAAAACTTTGTTACATCATAACAATAAGATTAGGGAACTACAATATAAAAAGAATAATTAAGAGAAATAATACATTATATACTATTTGCATCACAACTTATAGTTTACAAGGAACTTTCATATTCTTTATGTCATCTGAACTCTACCTGCCCCAAGAGGCAGGCAGAGTCTGCATCATCACCCCTTTCTAGAGCCATGAAAGTTAGCAGATATCAGCATTCCTCACCAGGGCCAGGCCTGAACTGGGGTGCTTTCCAAAACCCTAGAATGCTAATAAACATTGTGGATTATGATGTGTTATGCTCTAATGATGGAGTATCTACTTTCCACAGATTGTGAACAGGTTGCAGGAGGTGGGAAAGTGGCCAGGGGAGTAGCCACCCTTGTCCCCATTGCCCAGGGTCAGGGGAGGGACCCTCCTGTCCTGGGACCTCTCCCCACCTGTGTGGGGAGGTCGTACCAGGCCTGCTGTTTCCCTATCCTGTGGGTGAATTCAGGTTGCCTCAGGTCCAAGCCTTCCTGATCTTCCTACTGAGGTGCAAACAATATTATGCAAACTATTAATCACTTTATGAGTGCCTGAATACCAGTATTAAACAAGTCCTAACAGTGTGAAAAAATAACAGAAAAATTCACTCGGTATTTTGGTGTATATTTTTGTTCACAGCTTTGAAAATAGTTTTCAGGGGGAAAGCTTGAAATTTTCTTTTCATCTAAAATGGTAGAGCTATCCAATACTGATTATGTCAACCATTCCCCTACCCCTCAGCTGTGCCACCTTCTACTAATCTATGGCACATGCCACCTACCCATTACTATACTCATTTTTATCCCCCTATCCTGCAAAGACAGAGGCAAGAAACCATATATAGTGTATAGACTTGTGTGCACCTGATTTTAATTAGCCATTATGTCAATTTTCTTTTCTGTTCTGGTTCCATTTTTAATAAATATTTTAAACTTTTATTATAGTAACATATATAGTTGAAATTTCCCATTTTCACCATGTTCAAGGGTACAATTCAGTGGGATTGGTTACATTCATAATATTGTGCTTCCCTCACCATCATCCATTACCCCCAACTTTTTATTACCTCAGAGAACCTGTACCCATGAGACAGTGTTACCCCTTCCCTCACCTCCCAGCCCTTGGTAACCTGTAATCTACTATCTGTCTCTATGAATCTGCTTCTCCCACGTATTTCATATAAACTCTGGTCCCATTATGGTTGGTGCTTGGTGTGGTTTTGCATTTACCTGTGTCAGTCAATACAAGCTAAAGTTCCAATAGAAGTTAAGTGCCGCTGCAATGCCTCTGACCTTGAGCTCTACTTTAGGGCACATTCACTCACAGTCATGAATTCTTCCCATGTCTTGTGGGCAGACCTGGACCAGAGAATGGATGTGGGTTCTCCCTGAACACACTGCCTATCTCACACTCTCTGAACTGCCCCTAAATCCTGGGGGGAAATTCACCTACATTTTTCTGTCCTAATTAAGGGTTTCCACGTGAGGCTTTAGAAAAGCAAGAGACCAGCTTCTGGAGTGAGACCGTTGTTCAGATACTGTTGCTCCTTCTAGCCAATAGTGTGTCAATGTTGGCTTATGAGAGAGGACTTAAAATTTCAGGGATTTTGCAAACCAGTTGTTAAGCTCAGCCATGATTGAAAATTAAATGATATGTTTACAATTAAATAATTGTATTAAAAACAAAAGCAACCATTAATTAAAACTCACCACTTCCTAATTATTTTCCTATCTCTGCTGTTGAGGTTTTTTGCTTCTATTTTATCTGTATGGTGAAAATATGATATGACTGGGTGCTACTATATATCTCCTCACACCAGTTGCCCAAAATTGGCCAAGGTAGGAGTATTTACATAATGGAAATTGGTAAATGCTGTAAATCAGGGCTTGATTTGTTGATTATATGCTAAGATTTAAGAAAGTGATGGAGGAAATGCTAATGATACACAGTTAAACTTAAAACTGTATCATGTCTGGAGTCATCACATTATGAATAGCATAAACATTGAGGAAATAGTCTTCTAGTATTCAAATACTATTATCTGATTTAGCAAAGTTGCCACTCCATCATTGATGAAGTAATATGCCTTTGTCATTTCACTTTCAGCTTAATCATTTAATGTAAAAAATACCAACCAATATTCACCTCAGAAATATACTTGTTTGTCAAGTATGACCACATGCTGGCTATGGCAATAGCCAACAAAAGCAGTCTGTGAGAGTCAGTTGTCAAATGGAGTTGACATTAAAGAGCATTATGAATTTTATCATTATTCGTCAACTGTGTGTGAAACATCCTTTTCCAGGAAACTTTATAGCAAACATAAAAGAATTCTTTTCATGAATGTTGGTTATTAAGTGCTTACCATCACATCACTGGTTCCAGCTGAGGGACCTCCATTACTTAACCAACAAGCCTCATTTTAGTTAGCCACACAAAAGGGAATAATTGAACCTGGCTCAGAAGATTTTAAGACTCATATGTATTCTTGTTCCCCACACAAACATCAGTTTGCCTCACCCACCTCCACCTGAGTCTGACCCATCCTTGTGCACCTCCCCACTCCACCTCTATCTTCCCAGAGCTGGCACTTGATAGCTATTTGTCTAGATTTTTAAAAAGCAGATGCCTAGGAAGTCTCCTTTATAGGGAGGTGTAGCAGTTTGAGATTATTTATGAATTCCAAATAAGATATTGATGATGTTTGTAAACTTGTCTGTTCCTCTGGGTGTGATACCCTTTGAATGCATTAGATTCAGCTGGCATGTCTTGATTAAATTGCCTGTTAAGTTTAGGGCTTTGATTTATTTAGTCATTACAGCATGACTAAGGGTTGAGTCCCCACCCCCTTGTGGGCTGATATAAATGGACACTCAGTCAGAAGAAGACATGGAAGAGGAGAAAATTTGGTCATTTTGGTCCTGCCATGTGACAGAAAGAAGGTTCAAACAGCTAAAGCCCTGGGGAAAGCTGAGCCATTCACCTGATGGTTTGCAGCTGAAAAGACCAGAGCCCTGAGCAGCTGAGGAAGCCTGGAAAGAAGCAAGAACTCCAGCTTATAGCTGAGATCAGAAGAAGCTGGGCCTATTGAGCCTTAAGAGGAAGAAGAAGGCTGAACATACACAGAGATCTGCACAATCTTGCTTCAACATGTGGCAACAGACTTTTGGTGAGAAAGTCCCTTTCAGGCAGAGTTTGATTCATTCATGTCCATGCAAGAATCTAAACTGCAGTCATTACTTCAGTTCCTTCTAGCTCTTTGGAGATCAATGTAAGAATGTCTAACATGCATGTTGAACCTCCCCTCCAGAGAGATGGACCATTCCCGGGGTGGAGAAGGGGTTTCCCACCACCAGCTCCATCAGAGCCTTTTCTCTTAGCAGTTGGACCTCAATGTTCATCTGTACCAGGTCTGCATCATTAAGCAATGCTGGGATGGAGATGGCCTTGGACATGGCTGGATTCTCCACAGACTTATGGTAGTCTTTTCCTAATGTCCCACTCTGTGTCAGGTTATCAAAACAGATTTGATTTTATTCTCTTCCTTGTGAGAGAGAAGTTCCCTAGAGCTATAATTCTTGTGAGGTGCTGTAGGAGTTTCAGCACAGGCGTGTGCATATCCTCTTCTCTGCTGGGAAACCTCATCTCCAAATGGACCCCTCTCATCAGCTCCTTTGTGCCAGGGGAACTGGGTCAGCCATGGCTGGCAACAGAGAGTATCCCAGGGAATTTTTCCTACTGTCATGAAAACAGCAAACTTGTGTGTCATATGTATGTCACCTAGTCCCTTTTGGAACTCTTCAGGCCTGTAGGAAGTTGCAGTTTTCTATGGTGCTGATGAGGTTTTAAACATATTCTTTTTTGATCAGAAATATAATCCAAACCCAAAGATTAAATATTCTCATAGTAATGCTTCAAGTTTTTATTTCAACTTGATAATAGAACTCTGAAGGCTTGTCACAGTTTTATTTGCTGATAGAAGACAGGAGTCACCTGGGTTAGAGACAATGACCTTTATTACTCACAAGACGGCAAGCAGCATGGGCATCAGCATATTTGTGTCAGTTCTCCTTGCCCTCAAGTCCCACAGAAGGGCACTGGTGGATGGCTACATATGCAGTGGGGTATATTACAGGAGTGGAATCCTGAGCTCAGGGAGCCAAATCTTTTATAATGGGAAGTAAGCATGACTACTTATTGCTCCAGAGGGAGACATTGTATCTATTTCCAAAGCTGTTTGCTATAAAAATATCCCTGAAAAGACAGTACAAAACAAGGGGCTGTAATTGCCTTGTTTGCAAGACACATAGAGAAATGAGTGACATGAAGAATTGTCTCCTAATAGTATGTCTTATCTCTGCAACCCCATTAGAATCTTCTTGAAGTCAGCAATCATGTCATACTTTTTCTCTTATTCTCATCTGTAGTGGGCTGAATGTTGGCCCCCAAAATATATATTTCCATGTCCTAACATCAGGAGACATTGGATATTACTTTATTTGGGAAAAGGGTCTTTGACAATGAAATTAACTTGAAGATCTTGAGATGAGCTTATCCTGGATTACCTGGTTGTGCCCTAAATCCAACCACAGGTGTCCTTATAACAGTGAGACAGATATACAGCAACACAGGGGACTAGGCCAGGTAGAGATGGAGGCAGAGATTGAAGTTATGCAGCCCAAGCCAAGGAATGCCCAGAACCACCAGAAGCTGGAAGATACAAGGACAGGTCCTCCCCTCAAGCCTCCAGAGGGAGAAGAGTCCTGCCCACACCTTGCTTTTGGACTCCTGGCCTCCAGAACTGTGAGATAATAAATTTCTTCTGTTTTAAGTCACCAAGTTTGTGGCAATTTGTTAGAAAAATACTAGGAAACTAATGCAACATAACACTTACCATGGTGCTGGTTGCAGGTGCAAATCATGAAGGGCTCTGGTTAAAGAAAACTTGAAGAAAGTGTCGAATCTCTTTTTTCTCATGGTTGGTAAGCCATCCACAAGAAAGTAAATAATAAATGCAATGAGGCACACTGACTTGGTGCATATTTCCATACTTACGGTAGAGGGGTGGCTGAGGTAGATTTAAAGAACATTTACTCATTTACATCCTACTGATAACTTCTCTGGAGTATAATGAAGTACATTTCTTGAAGTAAAAGTTTTGTGCTCAAATAAAATTGACAAATACAGGACTCAGTAAAATTAGTAAATTTTTTCTATAGGACTACCTAAAGTTTAAATATGGTAATTTTCACTTTGTTTAAATGACAGGATAATTTGTATTTTGATGATTTCAGGGGGAACTCTTAAAAGAGAAATAGCAGTCATTATTAGTAATATTTTTATGATGCTTTTGCATATTTTGTAACAAATGTTTCACAACAAGGCAATGTGTTGGTGGAGGTGTGATGTATGGGACATATGTATGATATTATTCAAGTTTATTTTATAAGTACACAACTCTTACTATACACTTATTGTTTATGTATATTCATGTGTAAATTATATACTTTATTAAAAATATATTTAATAAAACAAACAAACAAACAAAAAATAAAGAACATTGGACTAGATAGCAGATGGTCAAGGGACATTCAAGTTTCAGCCCCTGCTAACTGTGACTTTTGCAAGTCACTGGACCCCTTAAAGTTGATAAGACAATATTATGTATTCTACCTATATCATGGTTTTTGTGAAACTATTCAGCTGATACAAGAGGTGGTGCAAGAGAATGTTTTTAAAAGTTTTCAAGTACAACATAGATGCACAGAAATACTTCAGCCTAAACATCAAGCTAAGTATGGCAGAGCTTACATTCCAGTGAAAAATACAGTTGGCTTATCACTATTTGTTTTCAGCCTTGTTGAACTCAAACTTCCAAATGATCTTTTCTTATGGGGCAGATATGACTTGGTACCACTGCTGGTAAAAGGTTCCTGGAGGACATAATCTCAGATGATTTTAAATAAAAGGAAGTGAGGCAGGATGGAATAGGGACCTAAGGAAGAAGGGGACAGAGAAACTAATAAACCAAGAAATAAACCAAGAAAGTGAGGCAATTGCTTGCTGACTTACATTAGCCTGCTGAGTCATACATGCAAGATCAGAAGGGGTAGCTTGCCGCACAAATATCCTGCAGCTCATAGCACACAGCACACACCCAGTGGCTGCATTATCAGAAGGCAGCCAGGAACATCATTACATGGCAGGAGAGAGGGAAAGGGCAAGAGGGACATCATCACTACCTTCGTACCTTTCAGGTAACCTCATGCCTCATGGACAATGACCAGAGGCCAATCATCACTGGTCAGCATGCCCTGCATAGCTTGTGGACAGCAGCCAGAAGCCAAGCACCACTGGTCAGCATTCCCTGCATAGCTTGTGGACAGCAGCCAGAAGCCAAGCACCACTGGTCAGCATTCCCTGCATAGCTTGTGGACAGCAGCCAGAAGCCAAGCACCACTGGACAGCAATCCTTATACCGCTAAGAAAATCACATCACTCAATGGAGTTCCCCTACTTTGTCTCAAATATGTCAATCATTGCAGACCATGGAGTGCTGTACCCCAAAATCAAGGAACCCCAGGGCAGAAATTCACATTTGTCTCCCATGAGAATGCCCACCTTCATCTCTCTGAAGGTGTACTTCTGTTCTTTTGCCATGTCTAGGGGTGCATTTCTGTTCTCTTAACCCCCAATAAATTCTCTGCTTGTTTAATTAATTTGTGACTCATCCTTGAATTCTTTCTCATGGCAAAGCCAAGAACCTAGATCCTGACCATCATTTCTGATAACAGAAGGGTTCTTGGATCTTGGGCCAAGAGCAGGAGTCTTTGACAGGAAGTCAGAGGATAGAGAATGACACCCAAAGTCTTTTTTTTTTTAAGTGCATAATTGGTAGGGAAAAGATCCATGGATGGAATTGAATCAAGAGGTGATATGATCAGGGATAATTTGATGAAGAGATTCAGAATCAAATGTGAATAAACTGAATCCTTGCAGATGCATCAGTGACAAAGATGTAGGTGAGAAGAAGGGGTTTTAACAACAGTGTTTTGAACCATCCATAAAGAAGAGAGTTTGAAGGCAAAACTGCCAGTTAGTGTGGTTCAATTTGGATGAGAAATGATTACAAATCATCCCAGGGCCTCTAGAGAGGAAGGAAAAAAATGCACAAAAAGCCCATTTTAACAATACTTTAGTTGAAGGAAAGACTGGAACATTATTCAGAGGTTCCGTGCCTGGGGGATGTTGAAAATGGATAATCAGATGATCTAGGGGGAAATTTGTTGGGTGCGCAAGTGTAGTTACTGAGCTTTTAAAAATTACAATGAAATAGGATTACATTTTAAGTGAATTCCTAGCATGTATCAGGCCAGCCTTTGAATTTTTCATGTTTCTTTTACTTTGTAGGTCAAATTGGTTCTTTTGACAAATAGCCAACAAAATTCAAGAATGTAGTGATCCAGGTAAGCAATGTTTCAGTTAATAGTATTTATTCTGTATTTACTCTGTAGGTGAGGAAGAGGAAGAAATAAATGTTTATTCAATGTATGTCAAGTATCAAAACAGACTTCCTTATGTATTACTTCTTATTAACCTGAACACCAGCTCTGTCATGAGGATATTTTCATTCTCATTTTTAATTTTAGGAATCCGAGTTTCAAAGAGTTTATGTAACTTACCCAAAATCAGTCTTAAAGGATGATGGCAGCACTCACAGTGCTGTGCTGCAATTCCATGTTTAATTTGTGTGTGTGTGTGTGTGTGTGAGCCTGGACAGAATTTTTTTAACTGTTAACATTTTAGTGAAATTGTCTTTTGATATATGTTGAAAAACATATTTCAGTTGTTTATTGATGTTTTAAAAGAAGTTTTAGATTACATAAATGTTACTTCAAAAATATAGAAGATGCCCATATATCCCACCTTCTACCCCCAACATTTTCCCACATTAACAAAATCTTTCATTAGTGTGGTATGTTTGTTACATTTGAGGAACACATATTGAAACTTTGTACTAACCATGGACTATAGTTTACAGTATAGTTTACACTTTGCCCTACACAATTTTATAGGTATTGACAAAGTATATAATCACCTGTATCCATCATTGCAATGTCACAGGACAATTCCAATGTCCTAAAAATGCCCCCATATTACTCTTGTTTTTCCATCTCCCTCCCCTCAGAACCTCTGGTGGTCAATGCCTTCATATCAATGATACAAGTTCTTCCATTGCCAGAATAATAATAATTCTACTTTAGTCTATGGTTGCTTTCCCTCTTATGTTTGTTCATTCCTCAAACTTGAGGATTTGGGGATTGTGATGCCCAGCCTGTCTCCAATTGAGATGGGCCTTAGATCACGTGGGTCAGATGGATGCAACTGTATTGCTTACAGTTGCAGACACTCTCCACTTCCTGGGATGGCTATTGTCCATCATCATCCTTTTGTTAGTTTTCCTGGGTGAGTCCAATGAACAGGAAAGCAGTTGTTGCAACTCTGCTGAGATTGAGGGCTCAAGCAGCAAATGAAAAGACTGAAGATTTAAGTCTCTAAGACATATGTTTAACAAGTATAGTGCTAATTATAGGTTCAAATACAAGGGGCAAAAGAGCCATGTGTAGAGAAACTATAAATGACTCTGTTAATACATTGTAACACTGTTATAACAATGTAACATGTTACATTGGGGAGCATATATTCCAAAGTAAGGCCCACTGACAGGGTCCTGAAATCCTGAGATTGTCTGCCCTGTATATAGTATCTATATTTCTCCAGAGACCTCAGGAACCCTACAGTTTGGGGTACTGTTTACTATGGTAGTCAATGAGATCCTCCTGAGACGTGCATAAGCGTAACCTCTGGAATTACCTCCTGACTCACTTTTTTTAAATTTATTTTTATTGTGGGTAAAAATCAAAATTCTCACAATACATACAAACATTTGCAAAATGATATATAAATATATATGCATATATGTGTATTTGCTTACAAAAATGTTATATATACATATATTTTAAGAGGTGCTTAGATTACCCAAAATATTACACAGAACCCACTGGGATTCCCATGTTGCCCACCTCCCACACCTCCCACCACATCCCACACAAACATCTCCCACAAGTGTGGCCCACCACCCTCAATGAACTTACACATCCTGGAGCCTTGCCATCAACCATAGACCACAGTTCACACTGTAGACCACACACTCTCCCACTCAGTTCTGAGTGATGTGTGCTGATTTAAAATGGCCTACATCCATTGCCACAACAGTACTCTTAAATCTCGTAGCTTTAAAAACTCATTTTTACTTAATATCTCCCCCTTTTGTTCAAGTTCTTTTTTCCAGATTCATCACCAGTCGATGCTTGGTGATAATCCCTCAGTACCAGGGAGGTTCATCCTCAGGAGTCATGT
This sequence comes from Tolypeutes matacus, assembly GCA_026826555.1. Classification (NCBI taxonomy): domain Eukaryota; kingdom Metazoa; phylum Chordata; class Mammalia; order Cingulata; family Chlamyphoridae; genus Tolypeutes; species Tolypeutes matacus. The sequence goes on along the minus strand of JAKSZT010013614.1, from coordinate 509,596 downwards.
CACATGTGGGGGGCAAGGAAGTACATTTATATGCTGAGTTTGGCTTAGAGATAGGCCACATTTGAGCAAGAAGGAGGATTTCAAGAGGTAACTCTTAGGAAATATATAACAGTAGGCTAAGTTTCAATTTCACAAGAAAAGTTCATAAACAAAACCATCAATATCAAGGGCCTGTCATAATACTCTGTCCTCCTTCACTAGGCACTGCCCATGTTCTCAGGGGATTCTTGCTGCTCCATTAGAGAATGTATCAGATCTTCCCAGGATAGGGAATATTGAATAATATTCTTTTGGTTATTGTGTGGGTCTCCACCCCAAGACAATGCCCCAGGACCAATTGAACATATACTTATGCCATAGAGGCATGCCTCAGGTGTACCCATCCCCACATGTTTCCCCATCACTGACACCCTGCACCAGTGATCCTCTCCTGCCACAGTTGTGACCCTTCTGTGATCCAAATCTCCTGAAAAACAATGCCAAAAAAATGTTAAACACATAAAAATCATAATAAAAAAATAAAAAATCTATAAAAATAAAATTATTATTTTATAATTATTATTTATTTTTATTTTATTATTATTATTTATGTTATTTATTTTAAAAATAAAATGATTTTTTCATTGTGGCTTTTATCACCATAAGATCTGGTATCTTTTTACTTTTTATAAGACACTCACAAAAACATCCCTACTATCTACTTTGCCAACAGAATCCGTTTTCCTAAATACAACTGCACTTTCTTCTGGCTTTTCTTACAGTTCAAGGAGGGACTCTGACTCAGCTCTGGCAAGATCAAAAGTCATACCTTCTGGGTGCCATCTGGGAAATTTTATGACATGATATATTCAGTGAACTGCAGCAACTACCACCAGATCACTTGGCAGAGGAAGAGATGTGAAGAGCCCATCCCCAATGCTATCACAGAGACACTGAGTAAACCCCGTGAGCCACCATCCTGCATGAGAAAAAATACGTCCTGGAAGTCTTTTGTGTTTGATGTTTCATTAAACGATGTTCCATTTATTGTTCCATTACTTGCTGCTGAGAGTATTCTACCCCATCTCCCTGCAGAGAGAAGGGCCCTGCCCATGGGTCTCTGCCCAGTAGATCAGGTAGCCTGACTAGGCTGGCATGACCATGAAGTGGCCCCAATGAAAGAACCAACCAAAAGATGGCGAGAAAACCAAATTAGATTCTGTCTTTCAGGAATTCAAACTGGAGATACAGAGAAATGCTTGTTATTTAGCGAGGTAGGAGAAATAAATGGGAAAAAAAAGAGAGAACAGCTGAGTCATGGTCAAGCTGAGCCTGGACATTCCTGTGAATTCCACCTAGAGGCTTCCAGTGCCCCGGGAACAGCAAGATAATCAGAGGGGAGTTGATGGTATGGGCCAGATATTTTTATTCATTCCGTGAGTCTCAGAAATCTTCTAAAGAGTCAATCTGAGGTCTCAGCTCCTCGTTTAATGGAATCCTGCTGTTTAGATCTTCTGTTCTAAATTTTATTTTTAGTTTTGTGGGGAATTGGCTGATGGTGGAGGAGGCAAATTAGGGCACGGTAAGAGTATTGATAAGAATAGGTATAATATGGGACATTGGATTTGTCCTGTATGACATTGCAGTGATGAATACAATCCATTATATATTTTGTCATAACTTATAAAATTGTGTGGGACAAAGTGTAAACTATAATGTAAACTGTAGTCCATGGTTAGTAGCAATTCTTCAATATAGGTTCATCAATTGTAATAATTGTACCACACTAATGAGGGATATTATTAATGTGGGAAAGTGTGGGTGGGGGAGTGAGGCATATGGGAATCCCTTATATTCTCATGTAACATTTATGTAATCTAAAGTTTCTTTAAAAATAAAAAAAAATAATAATAATTAAAAAAAGAGTATAGGCAAGATGCTGAGAAGTGCAAAATATCAGATGATAAGATAGGAAATATAGGTTGAGACTAAAGCATAATGGACTTTAAATGTCAAGATGAGAAAAGTTTGCTGTTAATTAGTAGAATTTTTGACCCACTAAAATTTTCTGAGCAGAGGGATGATATGATTAAATGTGAACCCTAGAAGATCAATTTGGAAAAATTGTATGGAATGAATTGAAAAGTTGGTACTCAAAGTTTGTTTATGGAAAGGATATTGTAGAGAAACTGATTCAAGAAAATTAAAAAAGCAGGACTTATTTTGACAAGACTAGATCTGTGCTATCTACTATGGTAGCCATTTACTACATGTTGATATTGAGCCCTTGAAATGTGCCTAATCTCAAATGAGATATACTGTTAGTGCAAAGTACACACTGGATTTCAAAAACTTGGTTTGCTAATTTTTACATAGATTACATGGTAAAATAATAGTTTGGATATATTGAGTCAACTAAAACATTATTAAAATTGAAAAAAAGAGTGTTGAATAGATGTCTGTTTGTGCCTTGCTTGACCAATGACCACACATGCATTTCTCCAGGTGAACAAGGTGAGAAGGCCTGCATTGGTTTCTGGGGCTGCCTGAAGGCCATGAGTTCTAGGAAATACCCTGGGACCTCATTGATGCTGAGGCTTGTATACCCTAGGCCTAGTACTCTGGTAGCCCAGAGTCACCTGGGCCCTCCTCTTTACTTTCCAGACTGTCCAATTCCTGCCACACCCTTTAAATAGATAAGCCTATTCTTAAGCTTCAGGCTTCCATGGCACTTGTCACCCTAGTTCCCCCAGGCAGCCTCTGCCCCAGTTGTTGAGGTCTCCTGGCCTGTGCAACTGTCCATTCCCTCTGTCTCCATGAGTCCTGGTAGAAGTTCCTCACTTTCCTTGCTGTCATAAGTAGCTACAGAGGATGCCCCACCAACCTGATATCAGCTAAGACAAGTCTTGCAAATAAAGAAGCCAGCTTAGCAGCTTGGCTGCCTCTTTTATTAACTCCATTCTCCTTTACTCTCTTCAGAGCAGTGCCTGATGTGCAAAAGTGTAAAATAAATGCTTGTTCACTGAGTCATGAGTGAAACAGCAGAGCTGGACATTATAGCTTGACACCTACAGGGAATTAAAGGAAGATGAGACATGGTTTTCCCTCTAGAAGCTTAATCTTGCTAGGGTGGCTGGGCATGCAATTGACATAAATTATACTGTTGACATCAAAATGTACACACCAGTTGGCAAGTATGGAAGGCATTGGGGAAGAGGTTGGATTTGAGCTGGTCCTAAGATGGCTGATCCACTTTGGGTCATTGGGGAGAAGAGAGGTTAAGCATATCCCAACTGAAAGCTCCTGGATCTGAGATCTGAGACCAAAGTCTGAGGCTCAGCCTGGTGGTCCAAGGAACGAGGCCAGTGGGAAGTGAAGACACCAGGCTGATGATCCTGAGGGTTGGGGAAGGCTCTGAACAAGATGACAACAATATAAAGATAAAATCACCTTTTCAATCAGAACAGCAGTTTTGGTAGTTTAATTGGCAATTTAAAAAATTAATGGAAAATGTAATCCTTGTGTGAAAGGAATTATTTCATTATAATTAATGGTGAATGGCTTAGGAAGTATCTTTTTTCTGTTTTAACCATATGGGTTAACAATGTGGCTGTGCAAAAAAAAATTTACTATTTTAAATTTAGAAGTGCACCGAATATTCATAATGAAATTATATGTACATTCTTTCTATAATATATTTTTTCATATATTTTGCCAACAAGTATGTCTGATTGCATAATTCCTACAATCATGCATTGTGTTTTAACTTGCACTTAGTTTTTTGAAAATTATATATTATTTGTGAGAAGCAAACTCATGGAAAAATCTTTCATAGATCAAGCACAGCTCCAGGGTTTTCATAAATATTTTAGAAGAAAATTCCAAAAGCACTTCATTTTTCAAAGCAGAATAATTTTTGAGACACTGCATGTTCAACTATACGCAACTCTAGCAAAACCTTGAAAACCACACCTACTATTGAGAAAATATACAGATGGAGTAAAAAAATGAATTACTCTCTAAATTTAAGAAATTCAAGGTTTAAATCCTCCCCTTCTCCACTATTTGCAATATGTTTTCATTTGCCTCCCCCAACCCCACACATTTGTGGTCTTGAAAATTGTGATGTTTGAAAATTATTGCTGTGATAATTAGACCTTTTAATAAAAAGAATTTTATTAAAAATATCCCAGGAGATGTTCATCCCAACAACACCCTCCAGAAGCTTTTAGGGAGAATGGACATTTGAGACAACCACTCTAAGACTGCTCCTGCCTGTGTGTGTATGACTCTCTTAATGACAATAGCTGGAAATATTAGTTGACCAGTTTCCATTTTGTTTAATGGAACATAAGATTATTTGTTGACTGTAAGTTGGTTTAGTGTTCTAATGAACACAATATTTATCTAGAAATGTATACTTTTGTCATTAGTATCCCAAATTGAATTACATACTAATTCAGGAAATGAGATGAAAATTATAAAAGGAATCCACCTAAACAAAATCAAGCAAACACTGACTTAAGAGTTGAAAGAATAGGATCATGAAATGTACTCAGAAAATACTTTACCATAACAGAGAGCAAGGACACTCCATTCTAGAGAAATTTCCATGAAAATATCCAGTAATTAATGAAATGAGGAAACCCTGTGTGACCAGAAACACTGAGGGAGTCTAATAAGAAAAAATCAAGACAACATAGGATTCCAATAAACACAAGATACCATGGTGACATAGAATCGTTGGTCATAAAGGGATGTTACAGATAAATGATATTATTTGTCAGAACCTGTATTTAACTGAGTTCAAATGTTCATTAATGCATATTTTATTTTTCCTAGAAATACTTAAATATTCCATTCTTTCCATTCCTAAAAGCCAGTTTAAGAGAAATATACATGCTACTTCCTATGTCAATCTTCCCTCTTCTAAGCACTCATGACATCATGTTCTGTTTCCTACCTGCTATCTCAGAAAAAAGCCTTTCATCCTTCAGGAATCACAAAATCCATCCTTTTAGTGAAGAAAATGTGATGCAGTAATGCTTATAGTAGTTTAGGAAGAAGTACATGAATCATTCTGTATACAAATATTTCATAAAATGTACAAAATGTTCTCTAGTAATAAAAGTCTCTAGAATGTGTAGGTGAGTATAAAAAATATACATTACTAAAATATTTTAACTTGGTGAAAAATATGTTTCCTCCATTTAAATTAGAATTAGGAGGAAAGTGGCCAAGTGTCAAAAAAAAAAAAAAAAAAGAGAGGACCCAACTGTCAACTGTTAGAACAAATTTATGAAAAAAGCTAGCCTGAATGGACTTGGGCAGAGAAAGAAATAGATTCCCCATGCTAGAAAAAATGTATGAAGGTGACCTGAAGGTAAAAGAATTGATAAACATGGAGTAAACAGGAAAATGGAAAGATTATCATGAATTTTAAACAAAAACAAAAAAAGTGATATAGAAACTTTGCTTGCTTGTAAAAACACTTTCCAGATAAGTCCCACGAGCCCTCTGTTATTTATATATGCTTTTTTATACTTATTTATTTAATAACTTTTTTTTTATTTTTTAAAAGATACTTAGATTACATAAATGTTACACAAAAATTATAGGGATTACCATAAGCCCCACCTCCCACAACTCCCACAACCTCCCACATAAACATTCTTCATTAGTGTAGCAAGTCATATGCAATAGATAAACATATCTTGGGGCTTTGCCACTAAGCATGGACCATAGTTCACATTGTAGACCATAGTTCACATTGTAGATCACACTCTGCCTTTTTGATTAAATTATCCTATGCCAACATTCTAACTTGATATACTAATTTTCTTCTGTTTTACTTGAGGAAAGCCCATTCCTCCTTCAGGTCTCATAAAACCAGGGCTCTCATTGGTGATGGTATTTGTAAAGTAAACAGAACAGGAGAAAAATTAAGTGCCTTATAGATAGTTTGATGAAAGGGGACTATGAAGAATAAGAGAAATTTAACTTAGGCATAACCATCTTTTCTTAGATTTCCTAATTTGAATGGAGACAAATAGAAGCAATAAAAGATCTGGTAATAAAAATATTATCTCTAGTAGTAGAAGTTTAAAGAATCACTCAAACAATTATGATCCACCCATGAATCTTAGAAAAGCTTAGAGAAATATAAACCAATGTTGAGAGCATAGCTTTGGAGTTAAAGGGCTGCCCTAGAAAAATGAACTCCAGCCTTGGGGAAGTAGATATGATACTTTCTCTCCTACATAACCCTCCTTCCATCCTGACCTGCCTTGCTCATTTCCACTTCCTCTCCATAAAGAATGCCCTTTCCTTTCAAAGCCAGAAACAACTGTGTTTTCATTGAAGCAAACAATAAAAGTAAATTCATAATAAGACAAAGGTACTTATGTAAATGAATTCCTTAGTTAAAATGTGTATAACAACTGTAATTGTAAAGTTAAATATTATTTCATCTAAATTATATACTGAAGAAGAAACTATGTCCCATTTATCAAAAATATGAGAAAACAAGACCAAGATAACAGCTGATTTGAATATAGAATAGGATCAGGGAACTACCTGTTCTCACAGATAAACAAATTGTGCATTTTAGGAAACTCTCTATAAAAATGTACCTAGTTGCAGTTACCAGATTCCACTGACAGACCAGCAACACTGAGGGAGGATTTAAATCACAAAACGTGGCAACTTTGAACATTTGTTCACAATAGGACTCTCTAAAGGGTCTGGTACCAGTATTTCATGATTACTGAGGACAATTGTGGGGAGAGTAGGGCTGTACAGATCAAATAATCCTATTTTCTCTCCCCAGAACCATGCTGCACTCCACTGCTGCTATTCTCATTGTATGTTATATAAATGTCACCTGGGATCTCAACAGGAGTTTGGAGTCAGAGTTTGGCTGCAGAAGTAGGTTCAAAAAAGGGGTGGCAGGAGGTCCTGTGCAGTATCACAGGAGATCTTTGTCAGGGCCTCACATCCCTCGAAGTCAAATCTCATGAGCCCCTTCTTTGCTTTCTCATGTGTAGTAATTTGGTATTATTTATGAATTCCAAAAATAGATATTGGATTATGTTTGTAAACTGGCATGTTTGCACATTAGATTGTATTGGATTCAGAGGTTTCACTTTTACTTGATTAACAATTAAGGCTTTAATTGGGCCATGTCAGTAGTACATTGAGTCCCTGTCTCTTTGGTGGGCAAGAACACACAGATAAAAGTACACAGCAGATCAGAGGAGTTGTTGGAGTTTTGATGCTGTAATTTTGAGCTGGAGCCTGAGAAACAAGCACAAGAGGAGCAGATCACCTGATCCCAGAGACAATCAAGCCCTGGGGAGAGAGACAGAGCTGGTTACCTGATAGTCTACAACTGGCCTTGTGGAGAGAGCAGGGCATCTGAGCCCAGAGAGAAACAAGCCCTGGGAAAAGAGGAACCCAGGAAGTGTGAAACCTCATAGATAGCAGCAGCCATCTTGCTCCAACACATGGCAATAGACTTTGGTGAGAGAAGTAACTTACACTTTATAGCCTGGTAACTGTAAGCTTCTACCTCAAATAAATACCCTTAATAAAAACCAACCATTTTCTGGTATTTTACATCATCAACCCTTTGGCTGACTAATACAGCATGTAACTGGCTTCCTTTGAAAGAGGAAGACCAGTCCTGTGTCTCATAGGCCTGAAAAACTTTCTCCCTCCTTTCCTCTATTCCTAGGTCTTCTCACCACTTGATAGATATTATTCTCTAAGGTGTGACTGAATTTCCTTGAGTGGCCTCAGGATTCTGCAGTGTGCACTGGAAATCCCTCAGTGTAGATAGTTTGCTACCACTCAAAGGGAAAATCACAGTACTTAGGGAAAATGACAGCACTTAAGACATGATCCCTCAATAATTGCAGGTAGAGGAGAAAAGAAGACACTGCCGAAAGTTCTTTGTGAAGATGAGTCTGTGTGTTGATAAATGACTGTGAAGGCTTAGACATCTAGATGAGACATGGCATGAGCTGATAAATCCTGAGGTTTTCTTAGAGAATGTCCAAGGATTTTGGTGTGAATTGTCATGGTGTCAAACTAGGAATGGAGTCATTTTACCAAAGGGACAGGAATTCTAGGGCCATGCTTAATGAAACAGCACATATAAGGTCAGGGCAAGATGGACTTTCCAGGATCTCATTTGCTCTCTGGATTTTCCTTAAATCCTGCTCTTGATGTTTTAGAAGACAAGGGAGTTGCACCATAAAATGAAAAGAATGTACTGTGAAAATTAAAATCCCAATGAACATGACATCCCATTCCCAATTCTATGTGAAAATAATTGGCAAACATTTTCTCAGGAAACATATTGATATGTTTTATGTAAATTTCATATATAAACTATCTATAAAAGGTATATACATATTCAATGTGTGTATATGCATAAAATGTTTATCAATATTAGGGTGATTATAGGAGGTGATTAGGCAGTTTGGGGAAGAGAGGTAACATGGCAGACTTCTGGAAAAACAGGTCAGCATCCTAGTACACTAATCTACTAGGAACTTGATCCTGTTTACTTTCATATCTGTTAATGAGATTTATATTTATTACTGAAGTTTTGATGGAGTAAACATATAATTGACAAAATAACAGGTCATTATCATTTATACACATTTTTCTATAGTATTACTTTGACTGTGCATAATAACCCATCTTACCAAGAATAATCATAGGTATATGAAGGCTATCCTGGATGATTCACCTTTTCCTCATGGTATGACCCAGGATCACTTGACAGAATTCAGGTGGTATCTGCTCAGATTTCATAAGCCCTGATATTTTCACTCACATTTCTGTTGCCTTGGGAGGGATGACTGGAAGGCTAGCCTCAGCTGGTCCTGTCAATCAGACACGTGCTAATGGCCACTGCAGCATGATGTTCTCAGGATGATCAGATTCCTTACAGAGCCCACTCAGTTTCAAGTGGAGTGGACACAACTTCCCACCTTTACAGGAGGTCCATCTTCATGACAAATATACTCAGCCAAAACCCCAGTTTTCTCTAGTGGTGGAACCAATTTGCCACCACCTGGGACCCAAGGAGTATAGGCCTAATGAGACTTGAATTAATTACTGTGGTCAGTAATTTGTCTCATCTGACACATGTGCATGCAAGACAGCATCACACAAAACTCCACTATGGTTCTCAGAGCCACTAAACGTACCAGGACCTGTGGGCTGAGCTGTGACCCCAAGCACATTACTGAGGGTGTACATGTTTGAAAGGATCCTCACTGCCCATGTTTCACACTAGCCTGGCCTGCTTAATCACCACCAGGGGTGTGTGGGGGGGTGAGTTCTGGATAGTTGTATCATAGATGACTTTGCATTTTCTCCCCTAATCCTTCCAGTTCTTTCCCCTACTCCAAATAGCAGCATCCCCAAATACTTAAAATTGCAAGTCTCTGTAACTGGTGGCTGATCAGTGGATCTTGCACTATGATGCTAACCTGTTTTTTCAGAGGCCTGACACCTGTCTTTCCCAAACTGTCCAATCACTTCCTATAATCACCCCAATATCAATGAGCATTTCCTGCATTGCAGAAAACATCTGTTCCTTTAGGATCTTTTTCCTGTCCATTTTATTTTTGAGCATTCCCTTCATTCCTTAGAAAACAGCTCCCTTTCCCCTGCTGCACATTGACATGCTTCATAAAATAATCCCCTGGTAGTGAGTGCAGATGTCAAGCCTGGGCTGTACCATCTCTCCTCCTGCTACCAAGTATGAGGACTAGGCCAGGGCTAGGCTTGGAACCATCTCATCTTCCCACTAGCAAAGATGAGGAACCCATGTAAGCCCCATAAATAAATGCTTATTACTTACCAAGATAGACTTGTGCAAGTCTTTCTTTGGTCTGATGTATCCCTACTGGTTTGGCAGGAAGAGGTACTTATGTGACTTGCAAGATGGCATATGGTTTAAGTTTATCTGCCAGTCCTCCTCAGGCATGATCCCTGCAGTAGGACAAGGGGGTTTAAGGGAGGAGATTTGTTAAGCCAACCATTGTTTCTTTTGAGACAGAAGGCTGCTTGAGCATCTAGGACACTGTTCTGTTACCATAAAGGTGAGGCCATCCCAAACTGATACAAGGTATGGAATGGGTTTTATTGACATGTTTCCTGTCAATAGAAGAGACATATTTAACAGAAGCAGAGTAAGTATAGGAGTTTATGGGTTTGGGGAGTTGCCATCTAGAAGGGAAGCTATAATAGTCATTAACCAACTACTCCAATTTGACAAGGATAAGGGAAGGATATTCCAAGGAAAAAAGAGCTACTGGAGGCTGGCACATATCTGCATACCCACAGCCCATTTGTTTGTACGCAGCTGCCATGGTGGCAGCTTAGTCAAGGAAGATTTGGATGAGCTCTTATGAAGCAAGAAGATTAAGCTTAAGGATGTAAACATAAGTGTTTACTAGGTACCCAGAGAGGGAGATCTTTTTCAGTAAGCAAAATGACAGTTGAAGTTTTTTCCATAGGCCTTAAGACATGAACTGCCAATGGGTGAGCTCTAGGTTTGCAATACCATACATGTTGTTCCTCCATGGGAGCAGGCCATAGTGCCAATTATATTTATTTAGGTTTTATTCACATTACTTGGCAATTATTGCTTTACTTGGTATATTTTTCACACAGCATACTGAGAACTGTTGGTTTTTGAGAGAACAGAAATGTAGGCTATAGTGTTTCACTAGCCTGGTGGATAGCACCCTCCAGCACTATGAAATAGAGTCAGTTTGGAAGCAATGTACACTGTAGATATTGAGCTACTGGTGACTGACAGAGTTGTAGGAGCCTGAAACAGCAATGTGTTTCCCTTTACTTTAGGAGCATGCCTAGGAGATGTGGCAGATATCTTTATTGTTTTAGGGGTCGCAGTGACCCTATTAGCTGATAACTTAAAAGGAGAGACACCATGCATGGTACTGAGTGCCTAGTTTAAATGCATAAGGGTTTTTTGAGAACAGTCAAATCTTCAGGAGTTGACAATGATCAGAGATTGATAATCCATGTTCTGTAACTTTAAGTATAATATGTATATAAAATATATAAAATGTATACCATTTATATATGAACCCAAAAGGTATATGTGTACATCTGTTACTGTGAATGTCTGAATGAGAAATAGAGCCTACTGTGAATTTGATCCCCACTAGTCCTACTGGCCGTCAGCCAGCCTTGTTGAAACAGCTGCCTAAAGTGGAGGTGTGGCATGGAGACTAGGGCATTCAGTATCATGAGAGAGACATTTCAGTCTTTTCCCTAATTTAAAAAAGTCAGTTTGCTATTATTAATTTTTTTATCCACTACAAAAGGAATTGTCACAAAATTGTCTCTAAATATATATATTCATACATGCATGCATACATTCCTAACAAGAAATTAAAGATCTTTCAAGTGGTTCTGTTTAACACTTCCAGATATTTTCTGTGCATGTAAACATATGTGGATGGATCCTTTGGAAGAGTCTTCACATGCGAAAGAATCCATAATGCATAAAACACCATAATGTATAACCCATAAAACACCAAAACGGGTCAAATATATTTATGGAGGTGTTTGCATTATACTTTTCTGTTGTTCTTGATGAATTAATTAAATTAAAAACTCTCAAAACTGCTTTGCCTAGCTGTCCCTTTCATAGATGTGCCTCTTGAGAAAATACATGTGAAAAAATAAAATACAAATGATGGATGTAGGGTGACAGAATACCTGAAAATAACTTGTTTGTTCCCTGTTTCTAAGATACAAATGATAGAATTATATGTAAAATGGAAGCAATGTGATGCAAACCTCCTTTGATGCCAAATTCCATTTCTTGTGGTCAAGAACATTCTGTTGAAGCAACGAAGTTTGAAAACCAGGTCCAATTGGTTGGCCGTATCTGTGCAAAAGGAGTCCCTGACTGTCCTCACTTCAACTTGCTTAATTTACATAGTAAAATTCCCAACCAGGGGTGGAATTACCCACTCCTTTTTTGATCATACTATGTATGTAAAAGCATCATTTCCTGAACATACTAATCATAGAATTATATAACTAGTTTTATATGTTTATCCATATGCATAAAAGCTAATGCATAATCAAAGCAAATTCTTTTCAAAATGAAAAGTTAAAAAAGTGATTACTCCTTATGTAAACTACAGCTAAACTAAATGCCTGCCAATAGTTAAACCTTCAATGTAATAAGGGATATTACAATTTTTATTAAATAAGTTTAGCCCCAGTCAATAGGAACTGCAAATAGCCTGTTACTAGACAGAAACCTGGATCCCAAAAATCAGGATGGGACAAAGCTGCCTAATGGGAGGCCTGGGCTGTTCAGTTTCCCAGCAGATAAATAAAGGTGTAAGTGTCACAGTGAGTTTAATTTCAGCACCCCAAACCTCAGGTTGGAAATTAGAAAATCACAGAGTATCCCACCACCTGCCTTCCCCTAGGTTTAAAATGTTGAACAAAACAAACGAGTTCATGTGGCTAAGAGACTTCAAAGAGAGTCGGGAGGTCATCCCAGAGGTAAAGCTTATGTACACCTCAGTAGGATCTCATAGAACACCAAAGTGGATATCACCCCACATAGAGGGGCTCCTGAGGGCTCTGGAGACACCCAGGTCCTATATAAGGGAGGATTACTCCAGAGATTGATGCCTTATCATTGGGCTATACTTTGGAATCTGTGCTCCTGAGAGTGACAGAGTTGGACTCAAATAAGTCCGCCCTGCACATGGTCCATCAGTCCCTTCTATTCAAACCTATATGTGATGCTGAAGATTGTAGGTATACTTCCAGAGACTGGAGCCTCTGGCCTGCCCATGTGCCAGCTGTGCCTGGAATCTCAGTGGAGCTGCAACTCCTACTCTACAGCTCAATGGACTCACCCAAGTCACCTTGTGAAGAGATGATGATGGACAGTGGCCATCCCAGGGAATGGAGAGAGTCTGCAGCTTCAGGCAGAATAATCCCATCCATCTTATCCATGGCATATAAGCCCCCTCTCACTTGGAGGTGGAGTGGACATCACCATGCCAAACTCCTCAGGATTGGGGGAAGAGCTATGGACTAGACTGGACTCATTGGTATTCTGTTGTAAACATATTGTGATTCAATCAATGGAAGAAATTGCAACAATGAGGTGGAGCCAGTGGCCACTGGTCATTTTTGGGGCAGGGAAGGGAAAAGCAGTTGCAATACAGAGGCTTTTTCAGGACTTGGGAATTATCCTGAGTGACATTACAATGACAAACATAGGCCATTTTACGTCAGCATATACCATGCAGAACTGTGTGGGAGAGAGTGTGGTCTACAATGTGAAATGTGGTCCATGCTTAATGGGAAAGCCCCAGGATGTGTATATTCATTGCAGGTGATGTGCCACACTAATGAAAGATGTTTATGTGGGATGTTATGGGAGGTGTGGGAGGTGGGGAACATGGGAATACTTGTAATTTTTGTGTAACATTTATGTAATTGGAGCATCTTTTAAAATATTAAATAAATAAATAAATAAATAAATAAATAAATAAATAAATAAATAAATAAAATGCTGATCAAAATCCAGCCTTAACTTGCCAGCACAAGTGCCCATTTTACAGATACACTCTGGCCATGAAACCTGTGGGGGTCCCCCAAGACTGGATCCCCCACCACAGGACCCCATTTTTTCCTAACCTCACACTGAGGATGGGGCTCTCCCACAGCTCTGCAGGATCATCTGACCCTACATAGATTCCCAGTCTCCCCCTAGGACCCAATCTGCCCTCTGTGCCAGCCCTGAATTCTACCTAGTGTAGGCCCCCGGCCAGGACATGATCCCAAGCCATGGTCAAAGGACCCATCCTGATAGTCTGAGGTGGAGAATGAGCTTGAACAGTCTGGCCCAGTCTGCAAAGCTGGCACCAGCCTCCTTGGCCAGTGGAAAGAAGGAGCCACCAATTACTAGACTGGATCCAGTCTCAGGCAATGCAGGGGTGGTTTCTAGGCAGCCTTGGGTAGTCAGGGTGACAGCAGGCTGAGCCAATGGCTGCTTAGGCCAGTGGGCTGTTGGTGCCCAGAAATAGGGAACGTGGTTGGTCTGTTACTATGTGGAAACTGTAAGTAAAAAATAGTAAGTAACAGGTAGAAGAGAAGAGTTAGACGAATGGATTTCCTTTCTCCCTGTACAGGAAGGTATCTGTCCCCATCTCCACCCCAGCTTTGCACTAAATGGGAAAGACAAGTTAGAGACTGTGAACTTGTAGATGCAGGAATAGGTGAGGTGGAGGCTGAAAAGCCCACTGAAAGTGGAGTCCCAAAGAAAGCCTGTAGACTGAGCCCACCTCCTGCTGCCCCTCTTAGTTCCAAAAACTCTAGTGGTTAGCCTCATTACACCCAGGTAGGAGTCTGGGGAATTCTTTTTTGGAGATCTGAAGCTGCCAAGGCAACCACCTCAGACCTATGTGGGTCCTCAGCCAGTGAGTCCCCAGGAGCTCTGAGAGACACAGACTTCACCCAGGCACACAGAGCCCCACTCAGCTGTTCCCCCCAAACACCAGAGATGTGAAAGGGTGGCCAGGACCACCAGATATTTGAGGACAGACTCTGGCCTGAAAGGTGGGTAACAAAACTCTCACTTAAGAGAGGGAAGGAAAGCACACACAGAGGCATCAGTAGCCTGTAGGGCTCTGTAGAACAAGACCTAGAGTAGAACCTTTTCTCTGTCTCACTGCTCCCACCACACCCCCACCCCAGTGCAGCAATAAACATTCACATCTTAAAGAATCCCTGTCAGTGTTTCCACCTGTTCTTCCTGCTATACCTTTTTTCCTACATCACAGCCACTGTTCTTTTAAATTAAAATTAAACTTTACCCTTGTGACAGCATTTACCCTCCAGCCCTCTGGCCATCATTCTCTCACTGCATTTAGTCTTCTCAGGTCTCTGGCTGATCCTCAAACACAACTCTTTCTCATCCACTTCATAGCCATTATCTGGCCCGTCCCTTCATCCTGCAGTGCTTATCCCCAGGTTGGTGCATTGCTCATGTGTCCCTCTTTACAGGGGATTCCCTGATTTATTGTCCCAAGCCCACATTCCCACACCCATCACTCCTGCCTTTCCTGTGCATTCTGCTCCTTTACTTTATCCTCACATGACATCCTCTGTGCTCTCTTTAATTTCCCTGTTCAGTATCTACCCCCCTGCAAATATCACTTCTTGAGGACAGCAACATTCTATCTCATCTTTACCATTCTATACACAGATCCAAACTCTTTTTTAAGGAGAAATCATTTACCTTCTTACAATGATTGTTCTTTCCTTTGTCTTATTTTCCCACCCAACATCGTCAAAGTGTCACTTCCTGCTTTCCTAACACCATCACTAATAATCCCCAGGCGGTGCTCGTTGTCTATAGGAGAGTCATTTCTGACTGAAACAAATAATTCCAGGGATGCCAACTATTTCTGTGGGAAGGAAATCCCTGCTTCTCCCTCAGCTTTCCTGTGAGGTGTGTCAGGTGGTGAGGGACAGGCATAATTAGTGGGATATGGAGATTTCTACAAATTGTCCAAGGAAGATTTCTTCATGGTCAGAAAACTCAGTGCAGCACATGGCAGAGAAAGAAAATCATCTCTATGTGAAGTTGCCAATTTTGTTTTTTACCTTTCTTATTTGAGAATATAAATATTAAATGATATAAAGTTCTCTCTAAGAATACAGTTTATACCACAAAGCATTTTTTTTAATGTTTTAACTAATACATATTTAGTTAAAAAATAAAGTTGAATTTACTTAGGAGTTATTACTATTAGGAATTCAACTCTCTTTAAAAATATTGTTGCTGATGTTAAAATGCCTTTTATGGCTAAACATTATATATATATATATATATAAATTAAAGTTCAATATTATAAAATATAGAGAAAGTATAAATAGATCATTTAAGATCACTTAAGATATAAATAAGCTATAAATAAAACAGAAAATACATTTTTGGGATATGTAGTTTGATTAAGTTTCAGTTTGAGTAAATGTTTAAATAGGACTTTCTTTGACTACTGGGACATTATTCTTTCTTTGAAAAGAAAGAAAGTCTCATCTTTCCTTTTGTTTTTCTAGAAGTTGATAGTCTTGTCATCTAAAAGAGAGAACTGTGTGTGGCTCTGTCCAGGATGAGGAGATGGAGGAATTCCAATCAATGGAGAGAGCCCCATTGGATCCACTGGGCTCCAGGACCTTCAGAGGGAGGATGGGTGGGTGAACATGGCCTGGAGTCTCTGGAGGCCTGAATGGAGGGAAGGGAACAGCACTGCTTTAACTCCCAGACCCAACCCTGGGGTAAAGGCCATCAGAGGGTGGATGGGCCCACATATTGTTGGAAATGGCCTTGTTCTGTGGTTGTTCTCATGACCCCTTTGAGAGACTTCAGTGTATCTGGCATCTCCATTATCACCTCTTCTAGTTTGGAGCCTTTAGTTCTCTATTCCTTTAGTTTATGAGACAGTGAAGTTAATCTCATCAACATCTCTTTCAATCTCTTTGTGTTTCTGTAGGTATCTACAAGGCTGTGTATTGTTAAAGTCTCTTTCTCTAGCCTGGCATCTAAAGATGGCACAGCCTCTGTAAAACTCTGTGAGCAAACTAATCCTATTAAGGAGCTGGCATTACACTCTAATCGGTGCAGCAAGTGTGTCAGCAGGCTGTTTTCTTGTCTTATATAAATCTGGCTTCTCTAACAGACTGGACAAGTCTTAACAACAATAAGGGACTCACCAGTAAGCTGATGATAGGTGGAGGCTGTGGAGTGTGAGGCCTGGACTCATGTCCTTTAACACCAGCTCCATCACAACTTCTTGCAAATTCTCAATGATTAGCCCAATATCAGGCATGAGGTTCACAGCCCCTCTATGGCACAGTAGCCACCCACGTGCTCTGCCCAGTAAACATGGATCTGTCAGCCACAACAATCCACAGAGAACTCCCAGGATTCCACTTGGAACACACAGGAACTAGCAGCTTGGTCAGGTCATCAGTGAGAGGGTCTGGGAGAAAGTGGAGGAGGGGAGACTTGGAAAATAAAACTTCCTTGTCTCCATTACATTCTAATGATTATTCTTCTCTCTTTTCAATTTTTTAAGTGATGTAAAATTAAAATGCAGTGAAATGTGCCAATCTTAACTGAATGACTGTTAAATTTTAAAACTTTTCGCTCCCCTATACCCCACAGTATCCAAAAACCCTATCAAGATATGAATCATTAGTTTCCATTAGTTTAGAAAATAACTCCTGTACCTTCAATCAGTACCCAAACCCCTCCATATACATGCAGCCTCTGTTCTGATTTCTACCCCCACACATCATTTTTGCCACTTCATGTAATTCCTAAAAATGAAATAAATCAGAATATACTCTTTGGTGCATGTGTTGTTAGCTCAAAATAATATTTTGAAATTTGTTACTGCTGCTGTGTGAATCAGCACTTCTCTCTGCTTTTACCATTGAAGTTCTTTGGCATTGAATATGTTACAAAATGTTTATCTGTTTTCCTCATGGTGGACATTTCTGTTGCTTCAAATTTGGAGCCTTAAGAATATAGTCATGAATTTCCATGTAAAAGTCCTTTTTATAAACATATGTTTTCATTTACCCTCGGTGACTACATAGCAGTAGAAAAGCTTCACCATATGGCAGGTGTATGTGAATATTTTTAAACAACTATGGAGGTATTATTGACATGATGTAAAATTCATAAAATTAAATATACATTTTTTTTGTAAATGCAGAGTTATGTAACCCTCACCATGATCCAATTTTAGAACATTTCCATTATCCCCACATTTTCCTCTTCTAATTTATTCCATCAGCTACTTTTGACACAGTCATTTTCACCTCCTTGAAATCAGTTAGTTTCTGTTTCACTACATTCTCCTGTTTCTTTGTTATTCATCTGACATCACTGCCCTTTCCACTCTGCCTCTCTGCTGGGTTCTCTGATTCTCCGAAGCCTCTCAGCCTAAGTGTTTCCTCAGGCTCAGTCCTTGGACTCCTTTCCTTCTTCAGCACCATGTTCCCTCACTGGAGTACCTTAGCTTTAAACGACATCTATAAACATCTCCCACAGTGTGGCCCACCACCCTCAATGAACTTACACATCCTGGAGCCTTGCCACCAACCATAGACCACAGTTTACAATCCCAGTGGGTTCCGTGTAATATTTTGGGTAATCTAAGCACCTCTTAAAATATATGTATATATATATATATATATATATATATATATATATAACATTTTTGTAAGCAAATACATATATATGCATATATATTTATATATGATTTTGCAAATGTTTGTATGTATTGTGAGAAATTTGATTTTTACCCATAATAAAAAAAAATAAAAGAAAAACGACATCTATACTGTCATGTAGTTCTGCACTTATCTATCTATTCCATTGCTTTCTGCACAGTCCTGATAGACACATAGCTGATTTATGATGCCTCCATGTGGATGTCTAGCATGCCAACATGGAACTGTGGACTTCCCCCAGGAACTTGCTCCTCCTCTTGCTCCATGCTCAGGAACTTGACCTGACAAGGGTTCTGGTAACTGCTTTGTCGACTTTCTTCACTTCTAGCTTTCCCTCCACCTCACATTCATCCCATCAGCATACCCTGTGCCCCATCATCAGAATAAGTCCACATCTGCCCCCTTCTCTTTGCCTCTACCTTCCTTCCCTGCTCATCACCGCCTATGACAAGAGGACTGTAGTATTCTCCTTCCTGCCCCTTTTAAGTGCATGGGAAAATGTGCATTTTGCTGTTCTCTATGTTGGGCATTACATTAAATTTATTATTCACAGTGATCAAATATTCATTAACTTCATTATATTTTTCTCTGCTTATTCTATCAATTGCTGAGAGTTATTTTAAAAAGTTCTCAAATCTGTGACATTGGACTTCTGTCACTTTTCATAAGCAATGCTATTCTTTGTGTACAAATTTTAAAATGCTCTGTTTCTAGAGCTGATGACAGCCCAACTCTGTGATGAAACCAAGAGCCACTGAGTGTACACTTAGGAGACCAGATCATAAGATATATGTATATCTAATTTTATAAAATATAAACAAAAACTTTTCAAAATTTGTATAACTTTATATTCCCAACAACTATATTTGAGTTATGTTTCCTCCTAATCCTTCCAAATATTAGATTTAGAAATTGTCTGTTTTCACCATTGTAATTTGTTTAAACTGGCATACAATTTTTATTTTAGTTTTTATCAACTGGTGATTCATAAAAATGAACACTTTTCCATTTACTTGTTGACCATTAATAGATCTTTTTTATAATGTCTAATATGTTTACCCATTTTTTTTTAAGAATTTTATTTATTTATTCATTTATCTCCCCTTTGCTGCTTGTGCTCGCTGGGTCAGCTAACCACGCCGTGCGGGCGGGCTTGCCTTCACCAGGAGGCCCCGGGAACTGAACCCGGGACCTCCCATATGGTAAACGGGAGCCCTACTGTTTGAGCCACAGCCACTTTCCATGTTTACCCATTTTTAAACTGGATTATAGATATAGCTTCTTTTTTAGATTTTTATGTTGTGAATTTGTTCTCCATTTCTTCATTCAATCTCCAATGTTTTCCTTTGGAAATTTGATTGTTTTAAATATATGTTTTATTCTATGGTCCAACTAAATAATTTTTGTAAGTTTATTCCTAGTTTTTCTCTTCTGTTTCCTGATTTAGTTTTATGATTTTAGACCAATAATATGCTCTTCTGATAACTGAGGCTTGGAAATATATTGTGTTTATATTCCAACTTTGTTCTTTTGCAATGTTGCTTTGGGTATTGTAGGTACATTGAATTACCAAGCAAATGTTAGAATTCAGTTGGGAATACCTGTCTCTTTGAATGGTATTAATTCTAATCTTCTTCTTCTTTTTTTTTTTTTTTTTTCAATACACCAGGGCATGGGATTGAATCCACCCAGGACCTCATATGAGGGAATGAGGGAAGCTGGCACGCAACCCCTGAGCCACATCGACTCCCCTGAGTTGGACTTTTCATTTGTTTGCTTGTTGTTTGTTTTTATGTTATTAGGAGGCACCAAAAATTGAACCAGGATCTCCCACTTGGGAAGCATGAGCTCAACTGCTTAAGCTGTAGCTGCTCCCTTATTTTGAATCTTTACTTGATCTTGTGGGGAATTGCATCTTAAAAAATACTGTTTTCCAACATATGTATATATTATCCCTCTTATTTATTTGTGTTTTCTTTCATTTCTGTCATCAATATTTCTTTTTTTATAATGTAGTGGTATTATGTCTTTTGTTCAATTTATTGTTATTTTATTTTTTCCATACTATTGTAGTACAATAGTGATTTTTTATCACTTGTTGGCTTCTATTATTCAATTTATACTTTATATACTCATCTTTACATCCTGAAATGTTTGTAAATCCACTTATTAGAGCCCACATTTTTTTTCTTCTTTAGAAAATTTCCCTTTAGGGTATCATGTGTCTTTGAATAAAAATAAAAATAAATATTTATTCCTTTCCTTCTTTTTCTAGGATTCAGGTGAAGATCTGATACTTCTCTGGGACACATAGAATCAAATCTATCTGCTGTTGGGGCTAGGGTAGGAAACCATCCTTCCTTAGGAAGTGCTGTAGGTGGGGTGGTGGGTGGTAAAAGCAAAAGATGTCTTCTCCTAGGGTACAGACAGAAACCCTATGCAGCAAGTCCTAAACAAAAAACTTCTGCCACTGAGAAAAGGATAGAATCAAAACTACCTGCCTCTGAGTACATTCTTGGGCCCAAGATCCTTCAATGGCACAAAGCAAAATTGTGTTACCACCAGGGAGGGGCAGAAAACACTCTCCCAACCAAGATATCCACAGATAGAAACAAATTAGCCTCAAGGGATTAGGTGGGTGGGAGGGAAGAGAAAATTTATGAAGCCACAACCCCAAGGACCAGGCACACAGAACTCTCACAAGGTCAGGAGAAAGCAGGAAT
This sequence comes from Tolypeutes matacus, assembly GCA_026826555.1. NCBI lineage: Eukaryota > Metazoa > Chordata > Mammalia > Cingulata > Chlamyphoridae > Tolypeutes > Tolypeutes matacus. The sequence goes on along the minus strand of JAKSZT010013614.1, from coordinate 488,555 downwards.
ATGAGGATCAGTTCCAGCTGCCACTCAGAGCTTTGGTCTAATTTTCCTGTATATTTGTATGTCAAGAAATGTTGTATTCTACCTTGGACATTGTGAATATTATGCTATGGAGATGTCTGAATTTTCCTCTTTGTATTGATTTGTTTTTACACTTAGCAGAAAATTATTCTAGCTTCACTCAAAATGGAAAATGATTTGGGGTAGTAGTAAAATATTTTTCATATTTTCAGCCTTGTCTAGGCTAAGGGCTTCTGTCCTAGACCTACAGCATTCAGGGTTAGAATATTGGACAGTGATTTTACACAGAACATGTATCTCCCTTTTCCTGCCTGTTTACTTTCTGGGACTCATCCTTGATTTCCCTGTAGCTTTGGTTTTACAAACTCTGTCTTCTTGTTCGTCAGGTCAGAAGGACTATAGATTACATATGATATTTCTATGTGAAAGATGCAATGTGGTCCTGCCCTCAAGATAAAAGTCATAAAAATGGGAAAGTCATCCTAATGTCTCTCTGCAGTATTTTCCCATAATTTTTTTTCATTAAATTAGTCATTAACTATGGAGTGGTATTTCTGATAAAAACTATCTTGGCCATTAGCAAAAGCAGATGAGGAGGCCTTATTTTGCCTTCAATTTTAAAATATGTTTTTGTTTAATGCAGAATTCTAGTTTGACTTTTTTTCTAGTGATTTAAATAGGGTGCTGTATTTTTAAATTTTATTTTTCTGGCTTTAATTGTTTTGTCATGATGGCTGTTTTCATTCATATATATATATATACTTCTCCATATGATATGTTACATTTTTTTCCTCTCCAGACATTTTAAGGTAATTGTCTTCCTAGTTATTCATGAGCAATTTTCTTATTGTTGCCAGAATTGGTGTCCAGGTTCTTGGTTATGTCATAAGAAAGTATTCAGAGGTGCACCACAGTTACAAGAATGTTAGAAAAGAGTTTAATGAAGATAAAGTTCACACTCAGGCATAAGTGTGGGTGTGCTCAAGGTAGAGACAGGTACTCTGCCGTGGGGTTCCCTTTTTTATGGGCAACAGAACTCCAGGTCTGTGCTGTTTGGGGTATTTGAGACAAATCAAGAAATTCATTGGTTGTTTGATTCTCTGAGGGACTTAAGGGTTTCTGTCCAGTGGTGACTGGTTTCTGGCTGCTGTTCACAAGCTTTCAAGGTGTGTTTTAAGACAGTGATTGGCCTTTGGCCACTGTCCATGAGGTGTGAATTAATATGAGAGTGGGTGGGTGGTGGTGGTGGTGCTCCTCCTGTCCATTCCCTCTTTCCTGCTATGTGATGATGTTTCCAGCTGTCTTCAGATAAGGCTGCTATTGGGTGTGTGCTGTAAATTTCCCTGTAATAACTTTCTTGTGCAAGTCAGCAGGCATATGCAAGTCAGCAGGCTCTTGCCTCGGCCTCTCTTACCATGTGGTATTAGTACGGCTTATTGGATTTTCTGTTCTTCCTCCTTATATCCCTATTTTATCCCCTCAAATTCCCCCTGGGGGGTTGTACACCCTTAATCTTAAGGGGGAGCTGAAGAGTGAGGGTCATTCTTCTGTATCTGCTTCCCACTGATTAGGGATTTTAGTCCCTGCCTGACAGGGTGTAAAACTCTCTTTCTTTGCTACTGGGGCTAGGAGGAGAGGTACTTGCTTTAACAGTTGGGACTGGTGATACCCATGCATGAGCAGAAGTATGTTTTGGAATGCATCAATCCTGGAAGAGATAAATTGAGTTAGGAGCTTAAATACACAGTGGCCTACTAAGAGTATGGAAAGGATAGTAGAGAGGGACCCTAGGAGGGCTATAAAACAAGGGGAGTGAGAGAGGTACAAGAACAGCAAGAATGGTGAGAATGTAGTACTGCCAGCAGCCTTTTCTAGTCTGTTTGCCTGGTCAATAATTTTTTTTTTCCAGGACTTCAGAAGACTGGTTGACATTGAAGCAACATTCTTCATCCAGGTAAGCATATCTCCTTGAGTGGCAGTGAGCATGCTTAGAGACTTTCGGTTTTGAAGAACTATACCTGCTAAAGAATTGAGCTGGGTTTGAACAACTTGTATGGTATCTACAGTTATTTGTATGGTAGTTGTTAGCTCTTTGGAGAGATTAGGATAGGTCCATTGGGTCTGAAGGAGGCAAGTAATGCCTTGGTATTGCTTCTCCAATTCTGATTGCACCCAGGAAAAGTGGTATGAATGAATGGAAAGTTCTGTACTTGATGGGAAAGATGTTTGGAGGTGATAATAGATCAAAACACAATGAGTGGAAGTGTCTTATTTCCAGGCTTTTATTTTAGGTTAGGAAATAGATATACTAAAGTACAAGTTCCCATCCAGAAGGCATGAAGGGAGAGATAAGCTTTAGTTCCACAGAGGAAGAAGAGCGTTGTTCAGGGGGAATGGAGACACTATATGTGACATTCCCTATAACTGTTGCTTGCTGTTGTTTACTGCTCTTTTGATGTCCTATGAGATGAATGGAATCAGCTAGTCTGGCTCCATTAAGGACTGAGAGGCAGGGTGGATTGCTGGATTGATTGTTCAAGAGCATTCCCCAGAGCTCATCCCTTATTAGGTATTTTGATGAGCCTGTTAAAAAAAAATTTTTAACAGGGGGCTGCAGGCATAGTGACTCCCAAAATAAACTAAGGGAGAATTATAGGCAGGCTTGGACTTGCAGAAGTTAGAAGTGTTATAATGAGAAGCATTAGGGGTTAGCCCTGTCACTCCTGGGATACACTGGCTGGCAAGATTGATGGGACAGTTATTGTTGCAAGGTGTAAACTGTTGAGGAAGGTTAATTAGGTTTTCTAACCACAAGGTATAGTTGCAAGTAATGATTGTGTGCCCTAAGAAAATTGCCTGGGGGTGGGAGACAAGATGTTAGAGAAAATGCGAAATGGTACTATTGTTACAGTGGGAGCAAGTGAGGAATTATTAGTGAGAGGTCCAAAGATTGGGGACAGAGTAAGGTTGAGGGCAGGTCCAAGCAAGGAAACAAAATTGAGGGCCCAGAGGGTAGCATTATAAGTGTTGGTGGCATTTAAGAATCCTTGGGCAGGTGTGTCAGCCCATTCACTGAGATTACCTGACCAGGTGATCATTTCTTTTGATTGGGGAGCACATACCCAGGAAGAGAAGATGTTATATATGTCAATCACCTTTTGGATTATGTTGAAAAAAGGGTGTTTTGAGCTAGCCTGAACTTTGGAGAGATTTGGAGTAAGATTAATTAAAAGAAGAGTTTTCAAGATTGTCATGCTAGTAGCTGAACAATTTGTATTGTTATAACCCAGGAGATCAACCACACTCAGAGTTTAACCACTTTTATGAAGTTTATTGAGCTAAGCCCACGGGTGTCTGCAGCACCTCTCATGCAGGAGAGAACTGCAGCACCCAGGTTTTAAAATGGCTTTTTTTTTTTTTTTAATGAGTAAAAATCAAAATTCTCACAATACATACAAACATTTGTAAAATGATATATAAATATATATGCATATATGTGTATTTGCTTACAAAAATGTTATTTATATATATATATACACATATATTTTAAGAGGTGCTTAGATTACCTAAAATATTACACGGAACCCACTGGGATTCCCATGTTGCCCACCTCCCACACCTCCCACCACATCCCACACAAACATCTCCCACAGTGTGGCCCACCAACCTCAATGAACTTACACGGGGGTTGCTGTCGCAGTTTGCAAGCAAGCGGGATAAACAGAAGCGGATTTTGGCAGTTAGCTAGCATTTGCACAGAATGCCCTGATAGCCTGGGGCACAGCTGCAGGGTTGAGATGTCCTTGCAGGATTGTTCAAAGGAGGGGAGGTTGTGTGCTTTTCAGATAAGACACTTAGGAGACAGTGGGAAACTTTTCTTTTCTATGTTACTCTGGTTGCCATGAAGGCCTATGGGTAGGCTAATTTAGGGTTCAACAGTATCCACCAAGGGAGAGAGAGTAAAGTAGTTATGAAAATAGACACTATAAGAAGGAAGCAACACCAGCACAGGTTTCTGCAGGGTTAAGGCTGCAAGGGCATTGTTATTAAGTACTTAGATTTTGCCTTTTGAAGAGATGATTTAGACCATCTGTAGAAGTTTGATATTGTTTATGAATTCCAAAAATAGATATTGGATTATTTTTGTAAACTGGTCTGTTCCTCTGGGCATATTAGATTTTATTAACTTAAGAGGTTTCATTTTATTTGATTAAATTATGATTAGGGTTTGACTGGGCCATGTCAGGAGAGAGCACGGACTCACAAAGAAAACTAAATATCAAAGGAGAGAGTCAGAGTTTTGATGCTGGAGCTCTGGGAAGTAAACACTCAGGAGATTACAGAGGAATAGAAACAGGTCCATAGACACGGTAGGGGGGCCAGGAAGAGAGAGAGCCTGATAGTCTGCAGCTGACCTTATGGAGAGGACAGAGCAGCTGAGACTGGAGATAAATGAGCCCCAGGAGAGAGACGAGATTCATCCCAGCCTATAGCTGATATTGGAAGAACCTGGGACCATGGAACCTTAAGAGGAAGAGGAGGAGGAGGAGGAAGACTGAACCCTTGCAGATGTCAGAAGCCATCTTGCTCCAACACGTGGCAACAGACTTTGGTGATGGAAGTAACTTACGCTTTATGACCTGGTAACTGTAAGCTTCTACCCCAAATAAATACCCTTTAGAAAAGCCAACAGATTTCTGGTATTTTGCATCAGTATCCTTTTGGCCGACTAATACACCATCCAATGCTTGGTCTTCAAATGCCTAAACAGATGTCTCTAGTGTCTTCGTATTTTCTTGGGCAGTGGGCTTCACGTAAGATAAATGTATCCAGCTGGCAATTCCTTTCACTTTAACAGCTGTGGGAGTAAGCAGATCCACAGAGTAAGGTCCCTTCCATTTTGGCTCTAATTGAGAGTAAGGCCTGTTCTCTTGCCAGGTTTTGATTAAACCTGTTTTACTTTAACTTTGGTCAAGTCATGATTGGGGGTAGGGAGAATTTTGTTCCTGAGCTCCTGGATGATTTGTTGAGTTTTTCCTAGGTTTACAATATATTTAGATTGTTTTTGATTTCCTGATTTAAATCTAGATCCTGGGTGAGAAAATGCTGCCCACTGACCATTTCAAATGGGCTAAACTGAAGTGGGATTTTGGAGCTATACACAGCCTCAGCAAAGCCACGGGTAGATTGGTGACCAAATGTGAAGCAGATTCAGGGCAAAGTTTGGCTAGAATTGTTTAAGTGTTTGGTTGGTTCTTTCCACCTTCCCTGAGGATTGGGGTCTCCAGGAACTATGAAGATGGTATTTCATTCCTAGGGCAGTTGATAGAACCTGGGTTATTTTTCCTAGTAAAGACTGGCCCATTGTCACTTTGGAGGGACTTAAGCAGTCTGAACCTGAGGGTGATTTCCTTAGGAGGGCCTTACCTACTTTGTTTGCTGTTTCCCTTCTAGTAGTAAATGCCTCTACCCATGCAGTAAAGGTATCTACTAGCACTAAGAAGTATTTATATCCTTGGCACAATGGCATATGGGTAAAATCTATCTGCCAGTCCTCCCCATGGTATGAAACCCACAGCTGGACAGGTGGGGTTAAGGGAGGAGGTTTGTAAGCTTTCTGTTGTTTGGGTCATAAAATTGCACTTAAGGAACAACTTTTGGTAGCCTCTTTGACTGTTTTTGCCTTGTCCTGGCCCTAAAAAATCCTTTTGGCTAAGCAGGTCAGGGCATCCCTCCCTCCATGAGTGGCTTGGTGGATTCCATGGAGGACTTTCCACTGCACTGTTCCCGGCAGGTAGTCTTAAACTTCCTTAACAAGCCACTCACTAGCTAGCTGCTATAGTTTGCTCATCCTGGGTATACTCTGGAGCCTTAGATAGTGAGACAGGTTCCGGGATGAGGGCCAGAAAAGAGGCTAGGATTTGCAGCTTTAGCTATTGCATCTGCTCTGGCAGTTTCCCCTAGCTACAGAGGTGTCTGCTTTTAAGTGCCTGGGCAATGCATAACTGCTATTTCTTGGGGCAACAGAACAACCTCTAAGTAAGTTTAGGACTTCCTGCTGGTGCTTAATTGGTAACCCATTGTTAGAAAGCAGGTTCAGTCCATCCGCACAGCAGAATGGGTCTGGAGGATGAGGAACACATACTGTGTTTGGAGTCTGTAAATGTTGACTGTTTTCCCAGCTGCTAGTATTAAGCCTTGGGTTAGGGCAATTAGCTCTGCCTTTCTGGGCTGAGGTCCCAGGGGGAAGGTCTTGGGCGTCTATAGTTTTAAATAGTGACCACTGCATAACCAGCCTTTTTATTTCCTCCCCTAATAAAACTGCTTCCATCTCTGAACCATTCAAATTCTAGGTTTGTTAGAGGCTGATCCTTTAAATCTGGCCTGCTTGAGTAGTTTAAGTTAAGAGTTTCAAGGCAGGAGTGGAATAGGGGCCACTTGAGATATGACCAGTAGCAGGGTATCTGGGTTTAAGGCTTGACACACCCTTAGTTGCACCTCAGGGGTCTTTAGTAATTGAACCTGGTAGTTAATTAACTGGCTACCTGCAAGCCATTGATGGCCCATGGCTTCAAGTACATCTCACACCTGGTGGAAGGGTATAAGGGTTAGGTAGTACTGGAAGAATGGGAATCACAAAGTTATTTGTTGCTATTAAGCCCTAAAATAACCTGTAGGGTATTTGGCTTCTTCACTGGAAGCATAGGTGTATTTCAGGTAGACTAGCAGGGAATTAGAAGGCAAATTTCTAAAAACTTTTTATCACCGTCTTGAGTCTGTTCATTGCTTCTTTCTTTAGAGAATACTGTTTTCTGTGAGGGTATGGTAATTGGTCATTATAGGAGATGGAAACTGGGGAAACCTGGAGAACCCATCCAGATACTCCAGTTTCCCAGGCCATAGGATTTACTTTCCTACTTATTTTCTGGATTATAGCTGTTGACATGGCATCTGGCTCTTTATTTAGAATCATGGCCAAGCACAAGGCTCCACATTCTTCTTTTGAGTACTGGGTTACAGGCATTCTAGAGGTTTTATTTACTCTTACTATTTGGATGCACACCCCCAGGGTCAAAGTAAGTCCCATCCCAGTGAGGGGGTAGGCCATTCAGGGCTAATTAAGAATTGATGGCTTACTATTAGGTCTCCTATTTGATAGAGGGGAGGCTCAGTAATGCATCTAATTTTAGATTTACCATCAATCCCCAATTCTGGACAGGTTTGGGAAAAGGGAGTTTTGGAATGACAGGTCAGAAATAAATAGGTGGCTCACATATTAATCAAAAAGTTAATAGCCTTACCTGCCACATCTAAGGTCTCTGGGGCATATCAAGGTTGATGTTCCATGTAGTTGTCCAAGTACCTACTTTCTGCCCCAGGTCCCATCATTATTCCCTGGTTTATGCCACAAGGGCCTGAGGTTGTGCTCTGTACCCCTTCCCCAGGTCTTCAGGGTTCAGTGCACTCCTGAGCCCAATGGCCTGTTTTATCGCATTGGGGACAGGGACCAGGGGGCTCCCTGCGGGGTTGCTATGATTTGGAGCCCTCTTGTTCCCAGGGTCTCAGCTCCCTGCATTTAAGGCAGGATCCTGATGCTTTAGTGCCTGAGCAGGGGTGACCCCGAGGCGGCAAGTTGCTGCCCATGGCAAATGTTCTAAGGTGAGCCTTCTGCCTGTACCTCCTTACCTTTGCCTCCTTGGTGGCCTTGTCATGGTTGTTGAAGATGGAAAAAGCTGTTTCTAAAAGAGAATTCATTGGGGTTGGGGGTCCTAGTGCTAGATTTTGGTGCTTTCTTCAAATATGTGGAGCTGACTGGCTGATAAAATGCGTATTAACATAATTTGTCCTGGTCAATCCAAATTAACCTGGGTGTACTTTTGCATAGTCTCCACTAGGCTTTCTTGGAATAGGGCAGGATTTTCTTTTTCCTCCTGAGTTATTTTTTGCAACTTCTTATAGATAATGCATTTGGTGACACATTTTTTCATTCCTTCTAATAAACATGCTATCATGTGCTCCCTTTTCTTTAGGTCTTTTCCCCTTTGGTAGTTCCGGTTAGGGTCAGTGGTTGGGACTGCTATGGCTCCCACAGTATGTTGTTGAGGGTATTGGGCTGCCGTCTTATCAGCATGTCCCTGGGTCTCCTCCCAAATGTGTTGCTTGTCTTCTGGTGTGCAACAGGTAGTTAAGATCACATGCATATTATCCCATGTTAATTCAAAGATTAGGGTTAAGTTTTGAAATTCTTCAGTGAATTTTACTGTATCTTCTGAGAATCACCCTAGTTTTTTTCTGCTTTAAGCTAGATCTGTCAGAGAGAAGGGGATAGAGACTCTAACTGTCCCTGCATCCCCATTTGCTATCTCCTTTATTGGGGAGAGGCCAATATGGGGTTCTTTTGGTGGGTGGAAAGAGACTAGCTCTGGGCACATAAGGTGGGGGTGCGTAGGCCACAAAGGGAGGTAGTTGTAAGGGGGTCTCAGGTTCAGGAACTGAGTAATGCAGGAAAGAACTGATAGGATCATCTAAGCTGTCTCCCTCCTTCTTAGGTTCTCTCTGTTTAGGATCCTTCTTTTCTGGCTCCTTCCTTTTTGGTTCAAGTTCCCTTCATGAGCATAACAGAACCGGTGAGCCCTCTTTAAACCTGTGTTCTGATACAGAGCCATAAAGAGTTGAACATATGGAATTTCTGACTGCTTGTCTTCTCTTTTAAACAAGAGATCCAACTGTAAAATAGGGTTATAATTTAAGGTGCAGTTGGCAGGCATTTGCTGGTATTCTTCAAGACAGTACTGCTGCCATGTGATGTTACAAAAGAAGGTCAGTTTCTTCTTTTTCAACCCCTCTGTAGACAGGGTTGTCCAGTTTCAGTGTATATACCTGAGTGGGAAGTCTGCTGGAATGCGAGCGGTCATGCCTATTGTTCGAAGGGGAAATGGGGAAAAGCTGATCTGGCATCCTAGATTCTGGTCTGACTGAACATTTTGCTTCCAAACCAAAGTGCCCAAGTGGCTTAAGTCTCAGGGGACATTTGGAACTGGCATCCAAACTGGTGTACCCAGGTTGCTCAAGTCATGGGAAGCATTTGTAGCTGGTCTCCAAACTGAGGCACCCAAGTTGCTCAAGTCCTGGGGGATGTTTGGAGCTGCCTTTCTTTCTCCCGGCATCCTGAGAACACAGAGGCTATACCACTAGGTGTCCCTCAGGGCATCCTAGGTCTTGGGAGATGTCTGAACCTAAGTTCTGTACCGAAGCTACCAAATGAGTTCTTCGAGGAGGAGATTGAGTTCTTCTGGGAGTTTGTTTATTTATTTATTTATTATTTTTAAAAATACTTAGATTACATAAAAGTTACAAAAAAAATATTGGGATTCCCATACTCCCATCTGCCACACCTCCCACAACCTCCCACATAAACATCCTTCATTAGTGTGGCACATTCATTGCAATTGATAAATACATCCTGGGGTTTTGCCATTAAGCATGCAGTTCACACTGCAGACCACACTCTCTCTCACACACAGTTCTGCATGTTACATGATGATAAAATGGCCTATATCTGTCATTGCAATGTCACTCAGGTCTGGCAATTTTTGAATCTGTTCCCTTGAGGGGTAAAGTTTGATTATTGTCAAATGGCTAGAGATTGGAGGTCATGGACCTGGACCATAAGTGAACAGAATTCTTTTATAGGCCCTATTACACATTGCACCAGATCTTTAAGATAATTAGGAGGTAGGTTTTACTGAGAGAGATAAGACACTGTGTCTGGTTATTCATGGATAGTGAAGAGGTAATCAGAATTAGAAAGCAGTTTAGGATGAGTTGGATCTCCTGGACTTTTGTGCTCCCATTGGACTTCTACTTGACTCGGGGGATGTTGTCCCTAGTCAGGTTTCAAGGATGGTGTTGGATCTGCCCAAAGAGGGAGGTGGAGGGCTCTTGGATAAACTGAAATTATGTCTTTTGGGACCAGGGTTGGAGGTCTGGTCGGAATGGCAAAGAGAGAGACACACATATAGGCAGGCTTTGGTTAGAAGCCAAAACTCATCAGACTTGTTGGGTGGAGGAGAGGGTTACCAGAGATTATTTCTTGGCTGGATTGCCAGAAATATGCTGCCAGAATTGGTGTCCATATTCTTGGTTACAACATAAGAAATAATACAGAGGTGCACCACCATTATAAGAAGGTTAGAAAAAGAGTTTAATAAAGATAAAGTACACACTCAGAAATGAGTGTGGGTGGGATCAAGGTAGATATGCACATTCTGCCCTGGTGTTCCCTGCTTTATAGGCTACAGGTCTCTAGGTTTTGTGCTGACTGGTATATTTAAGACAAATCAAGGGAAATTCATTGGGTGGTTTGATTCACTTGGGGGCTTAAAAGTTGCTGTCCAGTGGTGACTGGCTTCTGGCTGCTGTCCACGAGCTCCGTAGGGTGTGTTGTCCATCGGTGACTGACCTTTGGCCACTGTTATGAGGCATGAGGTAATATGAAAGGAGGTGGGTGGTAGTGGTGGTGCCCCTCCTGTCCCTTCCCTTTTTCCTGCCGTGTGATAATGTTGCTACTTGTCTTCAGATAATGCAGCTGTTGAGTGTGTGCTGTAAGTTGCCCCATGATAACTTGCTTGTGCAATCAGCAGGTTGATGCAAGTCAGCAGGCTCTTGACTCCACCTCTCTTGCCATGTGGTGTTAGTATGGTTAATTGGGTTTTCTGCCTCTCCCTGTGAGGTCCCTATTCTATCCTGCCTCATTATGATGAGTCTTGCTTATTTATATATGTATAGGTTTATTCTTTTGGGGGTACTTTGAGCTTTTGGTTCCTGAATTTAAAGATTTCATCAAATTAGCAATAAGTTTTGCCATTAAGTTTTTAAAAATATTGTATGACTTTACTCCTATCGACTTGGAATTCAGATTAATATATTCACAATCAGCTGGTATTGTACCCCAATTTTCTCAGATTACTTCTTTTTCATTCTTGTTTCCCTCTTCTATAGTTTCTATAGCTCAGTATTCTAGTTCATTTTATTTCTGCCATGTCTAATCTACTTTCATGCTTATCCAGTGAAATTTTCATTTCAGATATTATATTCAGCTCTGGAAAATAAACTTAATTATTTATTGTGATTTCTATTTTTGTTTTTCCTGTTTGTTTGTTTTCCTTTTTACCTATAAATCCTTGAATATATTTCTGTGTTTTAAATTCCTTGACTGCTAATACAATCCACCTTTTTATTCCAAGGTCTATTACTGGTGATTAATTTTCTCATGATTATGGGTAACATTTTGTTGCTTCTTCAACTTTCCAGAAATATATTTCTCTGGATTCTGGACATTGTGAAAATTATGCTGTCAAATTTCTTTATTTTTAAAATATTTCTTTAACAAGTATTGTGTTCTGTTTTGGCAGGCAATTTGTTTACTTGCAAATCAGCTTAATCCTTTTGAGTGCTATTTCTGAGCTCTGTTTGAGTATGGGTTTTGAATTTTTTCAAGTAGGATGGTTTAACTCTACTCCCTTTGGTTGTTTTCACTAAATGCTCTAAATATATCATCACTGATCTATGGTCATTTTTGTCTTACAGACTTTTCGCAGTTGTCCTAGGCATGGCCTTATGATGTTTCACCCCAATGTGTAGAGCTAAGGGATCAACCAAGAGCACAAATGGGCACCATGCAGTTTTCTTAGTCACTTTATTTTGCTAGCTCTCTCGACTCCAGTACTTGTCTCTACATATTCCAGCTGCATCAGTCTTTGAGATGCTGATTTTTGCCTTCATGTCAACATGATTGATGTGTTCCCCTTATGCCTCACCACCAGTCTCTGTTAGGGACTAGCAAATATCTCCTTTCTTTCACAGATCATTCTCACATATTGCAAGTTGTCTATGTCTATGTCTATGATTTGTTAAATATGTTGCACATGCATCATGTATCTCCCCAAAGGGTGTAATTAATCAAAGTGTTCTGAAGAGTTGACAAAAAACATGAAGCAAATTATGGGGGATTCATGGATTTTGGAATATGTAGTAGAAACAATAACAAAAATATATTTGAATTCATTAAAAGAGTGAATTTCCTAAAACACACATGGTTAATGTGACTCGGCTATTACTAAACTGTTACTTCCTGCAGATGTGGAATATAAGGAGTCTTTATAAGGAAGAAATATGCACACACAGACAAACACACAGTGTATGCAAACAAAGCTGCAATTGGTTTTCTCTACTTTCAATTTACATGTAGCATGGGATTTGATACAATTCTGTTAGAAATATGGTTTACATTCAATGTTTATGTTTATTAAACTAATATTTTTGGGGGAGAATGATATACTCTGGTTATTATGTTACACATTAGAAATAAAAAGGTTATCAAAAGTGTTTGGAGGAATTGGATATGGCTCTAGTAATTGGGAGGTCCCAGGTTCAGTTCCTGGTGCCTTCTAAAGAAGATGACCAAAACAACAAGCTGACACAATGGGCTGACACAGTGAGTTGACACAACAAGATGATGCAATGAAGAAACACAATGATAGACATAAAAGCAGGGAGCAGAGGTGGCTCAAGAGATTGGGTGCATACCTCCCACATGGGTGGTCCCTGGTTTGGTTCTTGGTGCCTCCTAAAAAAAATATGAGGACACAATGAACAGACACAGAGAGCAGACAATAAGTGCAATTACATGATTATTCTTTCCTGTGTACTTTGACCATAGAAATGCATATTTAGTATTCATCCACTGAGGGGTTAACATAATTGCCCACTCCCCCTCCTCCTCCCTGTTGATTAGAACTGTTGATTAGAAGAAACAGGCTGAACTTACCAGCAGCCCAGTCCTTGAATATGAGAGCAAGGATGTGGTATTCTGAGAATCACATACGCAAGCATATTTATGTAGCATTTCTGTAGCTGTTCTGGGCATTGTCCACCCCACTCCCCAATTCCTTTACAAACTCCTACCCCCCGAGGTCAGGCATGGGAACTTCCAGTGGCCACCATCAGGTCCTGTAACTATTAAAGGCATGTCTACTCCTGCTGGCCTCCCGAGTGGTTTCTTTGGAATATCGAAACATTTGGTCAGCCTTCCTGGGCTTTACCTCCTGTGTTATAACCACAAACACAAGTCAGCTTATTTTAGATTTTTGGAGTTTCTTTTCTGAATACCACCTTCCTCAATCTACTCTGTTTGACATATTTCATTTCCACTGCCTTCCCAAGCCCAATATTGTCTCCTCATTTCAACAAGCCCATTGTTATCTTCTTGGAATGCCCAACATTCCACAAAGTACCTGAGGCAGGTAGCCCGACTTTTCATGGAGTCTTCATCCTTGCTTACTGTCTCTTAGAAATCACAGTCCTGTTCTGCCTGTTGTTCAATGTCAAAACTTTTGTTTCGTACATTTTGTGCAATTTTGTATTTGTTTATAGTGGGAGGGTAAGTCCGGTCCTAGTTGCTACATCATAGAGGTGAGAATAACCCTGAGAGCATTTTGATGGAGATGTTTATATTCCTATCTATGTAAGATAGGAAGAGAAACTTTCTTAAAAAGACAGCATTCTTTTAGTCCACCCTATGAATCTTTGAGTATTGTACTTGGTGTTTAGTTGCTTATACTAAAAAGTGGGAGTATCTGGGGTGGGCGGGATTTATAAAGATTTAATTGGTTTCCATTGCAATGGGAAGAAAGAGCCTGAACCATGGGAGGAAAAAAGAAGATTTCAGTATAGTTTATGATCATTTCTCTATCCCCATTCTATGCAATATATGTACAGACTTCTTGAAATAAATGTTTTTACATTAAATTTTGCTGAAGCCAGTGAATGAATTTCCTATCTAGTTTAACCAACTGAATATGTTAATTTGAAAAATGAAAATGCTCAATACATCATGAGACAGACTGTTTTTAAGTTATTTGATCATTTCCCCTTATCTCATATCCTATTTGTTTTAAAAATGACTATGAATGTAGGAATGACAGTGGAAATAGCAGAATAGGAAGCTCAAAAGTTCTGCTTCTCCACAGAAGCACTGAAAAAAATAAGCAATAGTGTCAGCATCAAGTTTGTTGGAACTCTGTAAGATAGGCAAAGGTTTGCAGCAAACACAAAAATGCTGAATCAAGAAAAAAGGCACCTTAACCATAGGAGGAAGGCCTTCTGCTGTTTAAATGAACTTTGCCACACCACTCACTGGCACATAATGGTCTCAACATTGTCAGCCTTCGTTACCATGTGGGTACCTGATTCTAGTGGGTTTAGAACAAACATTTTCCCAAGGAACTGTATCTGTCTGCTTGGACCTGTTTGGACATTTTCCTTAACATTGACACCAGGTGCTTGCCATTGTTTTAAATAAATTGAAACAATGTTGTGATAGAAAGGAACAGAGGTAATTCTCACCCCCGTCCCAAAAAAAAGAAAGAAATAAACAAGCTCCTAACTTCTATGACAAATGATAATGGCAAATTTGGGGCATATAATAGACAGTTAAAAAGTCTGGGGTGTGTAAGTTACTTTCTGGAATAAAGTATTTGAAAAATTGTCATGTAACACAGAGAATCTAGAAAGCCACAGGCTTGTTCAGCACAAGACATGTGCTCAGGAAAAAAATAAAAATGAAGCATTGAAAATCTTTTCAGACCCTGTGATTTCACTGGCAGGTAATATTTATTCTCAGCACAAGCAGTAAGTAAAGCCTGGGGCAGAGTGGTAAATGGATGGATTAAGTGTTTAAGAAACATGGCAACACTTCAAAGACTAGGAGAGACTTTTTCATTTCTTTTCTTGTTTTTATTCTTATTTGATCAAGGTATTTTAAAAATTTTCTGTCAAGGCACCAGCTGTCCACACGCTGAACATCAAACCTTCAAAGACCCCTTTTGACAAAGAATACAGATCTTAAAACTGTTTTTAAAAGATAGTAAACAAATAAGAAACTACAATCTACATAACATAAAATCCTAAGTAGGGTAAAATCTAATTTCTAAAGCAATCACTTTATACTATTCAAAATGTCATATTTCAAAAAAAATGTGGGACACAAAGAAACAACAATATAGGACTAATTCACAAGAACAAAAAATTAACAGACAGTGTTCCTAAGGAAGAAGAGACTTTGGGCTTATCAGACAAACACTTCAAATCAGTTGTCTTAAATATGCTCAAAGAATTAAAGGAAATCTTGAACAAAAATTTAGAAAAGCAAGATAATGATGATTCTACAAATAGAGAATATAAATAAAGTGTTAGATATAAAAATAAACAAATAGAATTTCTGGACTTGAAAGCTATAAACACAAGTAAAGTTTTACTAAAGGATCGTAATAACACAATTGATAGAAGAAAAGCCAGAAACCTTTCAGATAGCTCAACTGAAATTATCCATTCTGACGAGCAGGAAAAAAATGGGATGAAGGAAACTGAATACAGTCTAAGAGACTTTTGGGACATCACCAAGTATATGAAGATACTTATAATGGAAACCTTTGAAGTGGAGTGGAGGGAATAGAATATTGGGTAAACAAATTGGCTTAAAACTTATTAAATTTAGTTAGGACATGAATCTACCTATCTAAGAAGCTCAGTGAATTTCCAGAATGTGAAACAGAAATGATCTACAGTTTGAAATATTTTAATGAAAATATTGAAAAACAAGCACAAAGAAAGAATCTTGAAAGCAACAAGAAGACACTTATCACGTACATGGAATCATCATTCATCTTAGGTTAGCCCATTCCTGTGGGTGTAGATGTATTGTAAGGGGGATCGTTTGGTGAGTAGGATCTTAATAGTTAAGATCTGACCCACCTCATTCAGGTGGTTCTTAATCTTCTTACTAGAGTCCTTTGAAAGAGAATTAAATTCAGATAAAGAGAAACAACCATGGGTTCCAAGTATAGCAAGGGGCTATGTAAAATGACAGCTTTCACCAAACTAAGAGGGATTTGTTAAACCAAAGAAAGACTTGGACAGGTCCAACTTGGTGGGTGAGTGCTTATTATGGGGCCTACATGGAGAAGCTCTTCCACTCTGGTGGATCCAAACCTGGTAGTGGCCTAAAATACTCATTCTCAGTGGCAGGAGGAGAGCTGGTGCTCCTGAGGCTCCACTATCTGCACTCACCCCAAAATGAGAGGGGTTTTTGTACATGTCTTTGTGCAGATGGCAGAGCATGTGCGGGAAGCATGATTTAAAGATGCAGCACTCAGGACAGATGATTACAGATCAGACATTTGCAATGTTTCCCAGCAAATCAGAAGTTAAACTTTCACAAAAGGAGCATTTACACTGTTTGTCAGTAGGGCTGAAGTTACATCTTTACAGTAATTATGTAAGGGATCTATTGCTATAAAAGTGGTTGAGCAGTACAGAGAACAGATCATTCTTACAATTTCTGAGAAAGAAGTCTAAGCATTTATGATACAAGATATACTTATCAGCCATGAGCTCACAGTTATTTCTCAAGGCTTGAATTAAGGAGTAAAATGCTGCTGTGACTGGAAGAGGAAAACAGTGGAGGAGCTGGTGGAAAAATGCAAAGTAATTTTAGCTACACCACGGAAGGAAGATGCTTAGAGCAAGACACACTAGAAGAGAAGGGAGAGACTAGCAGGTGCATCTATGTACCCTGTAATGTGGCAGAAGAGTCCAAGATCACTGGCAGCTGGTCTTTGGGGAGAATGTGTCATCTGATGAAGCCTTGATTTGGACATTTTTCTTACTTCAAAACTGTAAGCTTGTAAATTCCCACAATTAAAAGTCAATGCATTTTATGGTATCTGCTCTTGGCAGCTTAGCAAATGAGAACAATGACCAATTTCTTATCACTAACCATGGATCTCAGGCTATTGAGATGACATTTATAATGTGATGAATGAGAGAGAAAAAACAGGCAAAACTCTCCTTCAAAAATGAAGGAGAATTTTGATATTCCTTGTTATATAAAAGCTGAGAGACATCATCACTAATTCACCTGCCCTACCGGGAATATTGAGTACTCATTGAGTCTGAAATAAAAGTACACCAGAGAGTAACTCAAGGATAAATGAAAAAATAAAAAGTATTTATAAAGAGAAATAGTTAGGTAAATAAAAATTCCAGTATTATCATACATTTAATATGTAATTCTTCATTTTGTTCCTTTATGATTTAAAATACAAATACAAAAACAATCATTATAAATTAATGATAATAAGGTAAAAAGGGATAAAGATGTATTAATACATTTGTGACAATAACAACACTAGAAGGAGGGATGGATTGTTAGAAACAGTAAAGCAAAAGAGGAAGACTTAAAAGTGAACACCACAAAAAAGCAATTAAGCACAAAAGAAAGCTGTAATGGAGAAAACAGGGAACATATATAACATATTGGATGAAATGCTCCAATTAAAGGCAGAGACTGGCAAAATGGATTTTAAAAAAGAAAAACATAACCCAACTAAAGGATGGCTAGAGGAGACTCACTTTATTATTTATTTATTTATTTATTTATTTTTAAATATATATTTTTAATTTTTTAAAGTTACTTAGATTACATAAATGTGATACAAAAATATAGGGATTCCCATATGCTCCACTCTCCACACCTCCCACACCCTCCCACACAAACAACATCCTTCATTAGTGTGGCACATTCATTGCAATTGATAAACACATCCAGGGGCATTGCCACTGAGCATATACCATATTCACATAGTAGTTTACACTCTTTCCCACACAATTCTGCAGGTTATAGGAAGATATATAATGACCTATATCTGGCATTGCAATGTCATTCAGGACAATTCCCAAGTCCTGAAAATGCCCCCATAGTATACCTGTTTTTCCTCTTCCTGCCCTCAGAGCCTCCAGTGGCCACTGTCTCCACATTAATGTTGTAATTTCTTCCAATGCTGGAATGACAATAAGTATATAGTAGAATACCAGTAAGTGCACTCTAGTCCATAGTTCATTCCCCAGTCCTAAGGATTCTAGGATGATGATGTCGACTCCACTTCTAATTGCGAGGAGCCTTTGATGCCATGCAGCTGATGGATGGGACTCTCTTGCTTGCAGTTGTAAGCTCTCTCATTTCTTTGGTATGTTGTTTGTCAATCCTCACCTACTTGTTAGTTGTCCTAGGTGACTCCAATGAACTGGAGAGTAGGTGTTGCAACTCCACTAAGGCTCAGGGCCCAGCTGGCACATGGACAGCCCAGAGATTCAAGTCTCTTGGATGTACATCTACCAACTCCAGCACCAAGTATAGGTTCAAATAAAAGGG